>NJDC01002404.1:199753-210614 GCA_002245475.1 Calephelis virginiensis
GGACGTTATGGTGGCAAGAATAGGTAAGGCGGTGGTACCAATCCGGGCGAGTCGTTGCCAAACTAAGTAGTAGAGTTTTGCAGCGACTCACCCGGATTGGTACCACCGCCTTACCTATTTCTGCTACCATAACGTCATGACGTGTTCTTGTTCGGAGGCTAAGGTAGCTGGTAAACTTACTTTTGCTCATGGACTAACATCCCGGCCTGAGGTCGGTAACGCATCATTACCACCTTTGGTGTCTCTAGGCGGCGGGAATTTCTTGCCATCAGGAAATCCGTCTGTTTGTTTGCCTTCCTATATCGTAAAAAAATAATTAAAAAAGGTACGACTCTAGGAACATATTACTTATTAATTTTCGAGAACGCCATTTGTTTATTCAGTTTGGCATGGTGTCGATTTTTGTGTGTGTCGCTGTTGAAATTAAATAATATTTCACTCAATGTTTTTTTTATGATTTTCGCTGTAACAAATGTACAATAAACCTTTATTTTGATAATTCCGCGTAACAGTGTAACTGTTGTGGCAAGAAGTCTTCAAAACGACACAGAATGTGACAAGCCTAACTAACGTTCTCACCGCCCACCTCTGCCACCAGAACACGAATAAAGGAAGAGCTAGGGAAACGTTCTTCACATGTGACAACCCTACCTAAAGTTCCCACCACCCACCACCGCGACCGGATCACGAATGGAGAGAGAATAAAAATAATCTTTGTCACGTCCTTCGCCACTTTTTTTAAGAATTCATCACAGAGAACAAGATATCGCACACGATGTACGTTTCGCCTCGACACCGAGCCATCCTCACTAAATCGACATGCACATTCCGCTAAGAGAACGAATGTGTTTTAAGGGATTCAAATAAGGAACTGATGACGCATCCGCCGTACAGTCCGGACGTCACACCTTACTTTTTTTTTCACGCCTATATCCCGGAAGAGGTAGACAGAGGCACAACCAGGGCACCCACAACTAGCCGAAGACACTAAGTCCTGAAATGTGATAGGTGGCAAGTCTGTCGCCAACCGGGCACATATCCAATCCCGAGCAACAATTTTTTTTATTAGAAAATTGAAAAAACCAAATTTCCTATTTGATTTTAAAATTTAAAAGATAAACATAGAGGCTTACGATTCTGAAGTTCAGAAGGCATACAACCTACTTTAAAAATCAGTAAATTAATAATCTTATTTATCTAGTCTTATTTATCCGAAAATAACAAATTTTCAGTATGACATAAGTATTGGCAATAATAAAATCCTTAGCTTGTTGATCTTTCCATAAGATAACTCGTATAAAAAAGACCCCTTATATAAGACGCCTTCATTTCAGTAAAATCGATTTTGATAGACTGTGACATTTCACTTTTAGGTTACATGCATAGGAATAGTTGGACGTAGTGTGTCACCAGACTGCGGTATGCCCGTCTATAGACTGCCATGGATCCACAGGAGCTAGTGCCTTTGGAATGTAAGTAAATAGCTTTAATATACCCCTTCTAATCAATAATTTATTTTTGAAGTGAAAACATTCCAAAAAGTGAGCGGCGTTGGTCACTTTTTGGAATGAGTAAAACTTTTAAACTCGCATCAGGTCAAAAATTCGTAAAACGGTGCATGGCGCTTGTGCGAATGTTCGTGTCGTCATGTTTCTGTGCGATAGCGCAGTAAATGAATATTGTATTCTACCACATAAATGACAATAGTAATAATAATAAATCATCTTTATGTCACATAAACCTACAAGAGGCAATTGTGAGGCGTCTGTATAATAATAAATCTACCCATATTTTTAAAAGAAAGAAACACTTGTACCGTTTTACTTATCACTTATAATTTATTACTTTGTAATTAGTAGCCTACCGGTTTCGCTTATACAGCATCATCAGGGCTAAAACTTAAAGTTTAAAATATGAATATTTGGAAGTTTTACTAAGCGCCGACGATGGAAAATATCAAATATAATAAATCTACCATCGGATTGGAATAGTACTTTCATACTGATAATTAAAGCAATTCGTGCAAAATTATTCCCCAACCATTCCAAAATATCAAAAATGCACAACGTTAATATTCAAGTTTTCACTTCTACCGGAGTGCAACCCGTCGTTTTTTTAATATCCTATATTATCGTATTACTAAGAACAACATTTTGTTACAAGTAGGGATATATGCAAATAGCACTGAGAGCATATTTCGGATTTGTTGCATCTGTACTCTCATGTGGTCTTATTATAGGAGTAAATTTGACAAAATTAATTTTTAGTACCCAAAAATGCATCAGAGCAGGTAGATAGTCGTAAGCCCTACTTTAAAAGCTTTAATACCTTTTAAAGCTTCGCTTTTATAAAACCAATAAATACATTGGTAAAAGAACATTACTTCAAACCAAATTCAGTAGTGGTAAATACTAAAAATAAGCATATACAACAGTACCGGCAAAAGATCACTGTTTCCGGAATTGAGTTCAGTGCTCACCGCGAATTCTTATTTAGGCATGTCTTCTACCAATTAAAAACGGGTGCCACGAAGGAATAATTTACATACATACATATCTTTACGCCAAATCCCTTACAGGTTAGGCAGATAGTATCGAGGGCCAGACCTCACGATCCTGACAAACCTGTATGGCTTCCTTCACATTTATTACCCTTTTCATACAAACATGCCAGGTTCGGAGACTCTTGACACCACACTCGGATAATATCCAAGTTATCTGATCGTGGAATATCAACCTTGATATTCCCGGGTACCTACATCCATACATATTCGCATTGTATATCTGCTTTTTCAATCTTTCATCTCTCATTCTTTCCACATGACCAAACCAGCGGAGTATGCCCTTTCGTATTTTGGCACCAACCATTTCTTTCAATCCTACTCTTTCTCGGATCTCACTGTTATTTATCCCTTTACAGTCACAGATTATCCTATACAGATTTTCCGTAGCGCTTTCATTTCGACCGCATTTATCCTACTTTCATGCTTTCATACTTTTTTCTGACATACCCAACTCTCGCTTCTATACAATAACGTTGAGATAAACACAGAATTATGCAAAGCGAGTCTTGCTTTTTGACTCAAAACCTCGTTTTGAAATAGCTTACCCAACGCTTCATTCACACTATTCCCTGCACATACTCTCCTATCTACAACCGTAGTATACCTTCCATCCTTGTTCAAGATATACAATTTCATTCACTTGCTCCAACACTACGTCATCAACTAAAACTCTTACATCCGTTCTGGCTTCGTTTCTTTCAAACTCCATAACTTTGGTTTTCGCCGCATTCAAATGTAAGCCCCTTTCTTTACAATCACCTTCCATAACTGTGACCAGCGTCTGCAGCTTGGTTGGTGGAGAGCTTAAAAGTACACCACTTGATCACCCATATACATTCCCACATTCATAGACCTAAACCTTTGAAGACATTTGTCCAAATACAAAATAAACAAGGATGCCGAAAACATGCAGCCCTGCTTGACGCAAATGTTGACATCAGACCAGGGCGATATGTTGCTGTCCACCCGCACACATGCTTTACAATTTAAATACATAGACTGCACAGCACGCAGCAAGGACCCGTCTATCCCAAAATTCCTTACGTACAACACTGTCAAACGCTTTTTCGATATCCACAAAACCGCAGAAAACCTTCTGATCCACGGCTAGATGCTTCTCTACAATGTTGCGGAGTGAAAATACTTGATCCGTACATGCTCTTCCAGACCTGAAACCACCTTGAGCCTCCCACAATGTTCCATCGGACATCCCTTGCATCCTCCTTTCAACTATTTTTCCATACACTTTTGATGCTAAACTGATCAAACTAATGGCCCTGTAACTTGTACAGTCCATGCGTGAACCCTTGCCTTTATACAAGGGCACGATGACCGTACGCCGCCAGTCTGTGGGTACTCTGCCTGTCTTCCAACATTTGTTGGAAAGAACCCAGAGAGACTCCCGGACGTCAGAACCACCAAGTTTGATCATCTCAGCTGTAACCATATCTACTCCCGCAAGACTTAATTCTAATTATTCTTGAGGCAGACGAGACTTTTTCTCCTCCCTCCAAAAGAATTTGGTGTTCATCTCGAAGTTGTTAGCCAACCTCTCTCTTAATTTCACACTTTCCCTTTCGCGCTTCTCGTTCACTAAGTGTTTGGTGATATTCTTGCAACAACGGTTCATTTCTTTCTTCAAATCTTTCATACTTTCATTCGACTGCAAACATGATACATAGTCTAGCCAAGCTTTCTTCTTTCTTTCAACGAAGGCTTTTACCTCCTCATCTCACTATGCGTCACCATTCATAGACTTGTAGATCTTTGCACTCCCACATACCTCTTTCGCAACATTAACCATACTATCTTTCAAAACATTCCAACAGTCATTCACGTCTAAGTCCTGTAGGTACACACTATCCAGCCTGTCTTGAAAGGGATAATTTGAGATAAAAAAAAGAAAGAAGTCGGCTGGAGCCAGATCTGGTGAATATGGTAGTTGCTCGAAGGTATTTGTTGAGTATTTGGGCAAAAATTCGTTCACAACGATGGACTTATGCGAAGGCGCATAATCGTAGTGTAAAATCCAAAAATTTTTTTCGGTTTCGGTTCAGTTGGAAGGCGCCACTTCGAACCTTATTGACTACTTTGCATGTCAAACTCATAAACCTAAGTTTCGTCACCAGCAACAATCCGTTTCATGTATGTCCATCAGCGACTCTCATGCGATTAAATTTTTTGAAGATAATTCAGGTATTTTGGAGCTAACCGAGCGTCAACATGTTTAATACCTAATGATTAGTTAAAATTATACAGATCGACTCGTGAGCGGCTTTGTTCGCTATGCCTCTCAAATTGAATGAAGATTTTCTGTCACTATTTCCTTCACTTTTGCGAGATAACATCAGTTGCAGACATTGCAGAGCGAGGCAAATCTTCCACCACATCTCGACTGCTTTTGAACGCTTTGTACCATTTATACGTCCAATTTTTTCACAATTATCGATACACTGTAACCCTTCTGTAACATTTTCATTGGCACCGAACAAGAAATTCCATTGGCGATACGAAATTTAAGACAAACTCTTAAATGATGTTTTTGTCCATTATGAAATTCGCAATAGGTACACACTAAATATGTAAAGTAAATTAAAGTATCTTCACGCCCATATCCGCGAATACGTAGGCAGAGGCACAACCAGGGCACCCACAACTAGCCACAATCACAATGTGATACGTGTAAGGTGACAAGCCTATCGTCAACCAGGCACATATCCAATCCCGAGCAGCAATTTTTTTATTATAAAATTGGAAAAACCACTTTTTCTTTTTGTTGCGGATATGTCTTCACTAAAATCAGCTTCAATTTCTCCATACAAGGTCAAATCAAAATTTGGATTAAATCTATGTTTCACGCAGACGCAAACCAATGTTTACAACCGATGTTTTAATACGTCTGTTATTTAAACTAATAGGGGTTCCTATTGTGAATGTTTGACTAACGATGTAAATTGACAATGTATAAAAATGAATTATATATATTAACCAACCCACCGCCCTTATAACTTTAACATTAAAAAAATAAAACTCAGCTACATCTGTGGTTTTAAATTAAGTGTTTTTACCTCATAGCTGATTTTTTATTTAATGATGAGGAATATGGTACCAAGTATGTAGCGTTAAGAAATATATTAGAAAAACCTCGTGCCATCGTGTTCATTAACGTGAGTTTTATCGCAGAAAAAATTAGCTACAAATATATTTAAACATTAATTATCTTTTAATTAAATAAAATAATACTTTAATAAATTTATTACTATAAATAATAAAAAATAAAAGTATGTTTGCTGTAATATAACACAAAATTTATAGAAATAATAATATTTTTTTTACAAAATAATATATTATAGATATTTGTGTGTTTGCTAACAATAGAAATTGTAGAACATTTGTCCACAGCTCCATTCGCCAGACAACGTCCTCATCGCCAGCAGAGCTATGTTGCATCCAGATCATGCTACAAAGGTCCTATTAGACTCTGCCGATTCGTGATCCTAATGACGCTGCTACCATGCGTCTTCGTCGTAATTCCACTGTACATGAGGTAAGACTACTACAGATAAATATTTGTAGTTCATTAAATGTACCCATCGGTTGATATCTAGTCATTGATTCTTGGATTAATTTAGTTTATCGATACCTGTTAATTTTAGTATTATAATGCTCAAGCATTTATCACCTGCCAATTTACGCATAAATGACAGCTTCACCTGGGGCAGGTTTTCTGCAGTTTGTTCGCTATTAGACGAATAAGATCTCACAGAGCAGTTTTTACCCGCGCCCGCAACAGTCACGGAACTGCGGTTTTATTTTAAAACTCAAGAGACCGCTAATTTGTACGGTCACATCGTAATCATGGTTGAAATTTCGACGATTTTACGATACGAATTGTACGATTCAACGGGTGGGCGACCCTTGCCGCGGGAACCTTAAACAACCGCCGGCGCTGCGGGTGTAAAACGCGTCGTAAAATGAGCACTTACTAATTTGCATTAGGTATATAAATCTACATTCTACAGAATCTGCGGGCACGCTAACGTTGCGGGCGCGGGTAAAAACCGCTCCGTGAGTAAATTTCTTCGACTTCGAAGGCTGGTGCCACGTATGTGTGCGAATATGAGCAGAAATTAACGCAAAATCCAGGAAGAAAATAAAGAAGGCTTTAAAAGTAAACACTTGCATGAACATCAGAGTGTTCAAAATATTACGAGTATGTACTTAGCTTACAATTGATTTCGGATCTTTCATTAAATTAAGTTAAACGATAAAACTGCAGCAGACTGACAGACTTTCGTCTTTATGTCAATAGAAACCGTTGCCTGCGACGTTGCCCGCGTTGTTTATAGTCCCACATGAACATTTCTTGGTATTATATCCTATGTGTTAATCCAAGTTACACTCTATCCCCCTTAATAATAAAACTTACGCGCCCATTGATCTGACGTATAACTTTATTTTTGCTAACAAATATTGAAGTTACACACCAGATTAACAGTCGCCTAAGTTTTATTAGTAAGGGGGTAGGTATGTGTGTACCCAATTTCGTGAAAATCGGTGCAGCAGTTTTAGCGTGAAGGAGTAACAAACATACAAACTTTCGCATTTATAATATTAGTAGGATAATAAATTACATAAGTACTCGTATTTACTGTACTATATTTTACACTTTCAAGACGTTCTGGATGGTTTTAGGCACGTCCAACCAAGGTAACCTTTCAGGAAACTTTAGTTCCTCATTTTGATATACGGTCCAGACAATTTTTGCAACCAGTATTTACAACGATTAAATTACCTAATGCATGTTTTGTCAGTTTTCGGTTAATATGTTGTAGGTACCGAGTGTTTAACGTCCAGATGTATCCGATGAGTATGACGGACATGCGTCTCATCGACAGCAAGATATCTCCAAACTGGTGCCAGGTATGATGTATTCCATACAGTTATATTACTGGCTTCTGCCCCCATTTCACTCGATGCGCAACCATTAACCACATTTTTCAAAATCTTTAGTTCCATTCGATTGATTTTGATTGAGTAAAATAAAATCTGAAACAATCATGAAAACCGGACGAGAATTTATTTTTCCAGCATGATGTATTAACAGCCACTTAATTCAAAGGAGGGCTTAGGACCACCCCTAAAATCTATTCCAACAAATTTAAATGAAATAATACCATTAATATACAGGCACAGCACTTTCATGATTTTCTAATAGGTAACAGAACCTATACGGTAGTAGGTAATAGGTACCTATACGATTAGGCATGTATAACAAAAGCTTATCAAGCTGGCTAAATATAGATTATTTGTAAGAAAAACGAATGCAAAACTAAACAGATTTTTTTGTTCTCATTCCACAAAACTTTAATGCAATGCCTACAGTTTCTAATTCATGGGAATCATAACTTATTATAATTGTTGCCATTTTTCTCAACTTTTTTATATTCCTTTGATAATACGTCATCTTGTATGCAATAGATAACTCTAATACCAATATTTTGAAGTTGATAAGATTAAATAGGTTAAGTACTTGGAGAATAACAGAGTGAGGACTACACTCATTAAATAATCATAAAATTAAACATGTTCAATGAACTCCCGACAAATCTTATATGTAACGTAGCCAAGAAGAAAAGAAGGGGTTGAAATAGTGCCTAACAGTTGTTTGGGAGCTACGATGCCACAGAAAATACACCTACATACACAAACAAATCAAACTAACAACACCTCTCTTCTATGGTGTGATAGACAATAGTCAATAGTCAAATATTTTTATTCAACATATGATAAAAAATATCTCTCATTGAAAGTCATAACAAGTGAATAATAATTACAATTAATATTATGGAAAACTAATGTCAACAACAATAATAAATAATATTCATTAACTAACATTACAATCAGATAATATTATGAAATACTAATGTCAACAACAATAATAAAATAACATTCATTAACGAACAAAATATATAAACTTAAAACTTAACTTAAAATATATACATTTTTAAAATTATTGAAAGAAAAAAAAACAACAAAATGCTAATATTGCGACGAAATGGTTGGAGCCTGTAATTCGTAAAAAGTCATTAAGTATTATGTCCAAATATCCTTGTCATCAATGTAGTCACTGATTTTGTAATATGCTTTGCCATATGTTTTTTCTTAATTACGCTTTTAAATTGCGTATCAGGGAGGTCTGAATTTCCTTAGGAATTTTGTTGTAAAAACGAACACCGTTTTCTAGAAATGATCTTCTTGTAGTTTGTAATCTAAACCGCAGTGGCAACAAGTGATTTTTGTGACGCGAGTAGATATGATATGGATGGCATTTTTTGTACTTATTTATATTTTCCTTCACATTAATTATATTTTTGTATATGTACAAACATGGCAGAGTTAATATATTAATTTTCTTAAATAGTTCGCGAATGGAGTCTCTTGGCTTAAGATTGTAAATGGATCTAATAGCTATTTTCTGTATAATAAATATAGAATTCAGACTAGCAGCTGATCCCCAGAGCGTTACTCCGTAGCTCATAATGCTATGAAAGTACGCAAGGTATACTAAGCAGGCTGTGGCAACATTCGTAATTGATCTTATTTTTTTTAATCGCAAAAGTAGCTGAACTCAACCTACTAACCAGTTTTTCGATATGTATGCGCCACTGTAGCTTTTCATCTAAATTTATCCCCAGGAACGTAGTGGCTGCAACAGACTTAAAATCAACATTATCAATGTTAATTTTAGGCTCTAGAGAGCTTACATTCGGAAGAGTAAATTTTATACAATTAGTTTTAAAAGAGTTTAACATTAAATTATTAACAGAAAACCAATTTGAAATTAATTCTAAGGTATGATTAATTGCATTTTAGTTGATTTCTTTACGTTGTAAATCAAATAATAAAGACGTGTCGTCGGCAAAAAGTACGATCTCAGCTAGTTATTCTACCATAAAAGGAAGGTCGTTAACATATGTTAAGAACAATAAAGGACCCAAAATAGAACCTTGAGGCACTCCTATCGTCATTGCTGTGCCATTAGATATAACATTATCTATAGCAACTTTTTGCTTTCGATCAGTTAAATGAGATTCTATAAGTCTAAGTGCAGTTTTACGAATTCCATAAAACTTTAATTTCCGAATAAGAGTTTGGTATTCTACGCAATCAAAGGCCTTAGAAAGATCACAGAAAATACCAATAGCATCACATGACTTCTCCCATACATCATAAATTCCTGTGATTAACTTCATTGCTGCGTCTTAAGTCGATCTACCCTTAGTAAATCCATATTGTCGACGATGAAAAATATTGTGATTTGTAAAATGATACATTAATTGTTTTATCATTATTTTTTCGAATTTTTTACTAAGAGTAGGCAATATGGATATGGGACAATAGTTTGATTTTTCAAATTTACAGCCTGATTTGAAAATTGGAATTATTTTGCTTATTTTCATTAAATCTAGAAATATACCTATCTGTATCCTACTGTATCCTAACCCTGTACCTAATAGTTTTTTCATCAGTTACTGTATAAATAATAAGTAAAAAAAGTTACTGCATAAAAAATCATTAAAAAGGGGTCTAAGCACAAAAAAATAAAACAAAATTTTCTTGAACTATATTGAAACACGTCTGGAATCTCTAAAAGTTTTTATTCCTCTTTTATTATTTCAATGGTGTAGGACTGGATCTCTCTCTGTGTCAAGATAAGTGTTTCATGATTAATACAATTTTAGTGTTTTCAAGGAAAGAGTGAATAGGTACACTTTCCCTGGTCATTTTATAATCCTACTCCGCTTTTTTTATCAGGTCTTTTCGTGGTTGGGAATGAAAGATTTTCCGCCAGTAAAAAATATTCGCGGGCTATAAGCTACTAATACACAAAATTATAGTTAAAAATCAGTTTAGATTTTTTTGTAAAAGGTAAACAGACAAAATGAAAATCCAACAACTCTCGTTTCGGGTTCCGTACCCTGTAAACAATATATGTATAAGTAGTAAGTAAATGTAAAAAAATATTTAATGTACAGATTATATAAAGTAAACGATATTAAAAAAAAGTATCTTCACGCCCATATCCCTGAAGAGGTAGGCAGAGGCACAACCAGGGCACCCACGATTAGCCGAAGATACTAAGTCCCATAATGTGATAGGTGGCAAGCCTATCGCCAACCGGGCACATATCCTATCCCGAGCAAATTTTTTTTTATTAGAAAATTTGGAAAAACCCAATTTTCTTTTCGTTGCCCGACCCGGGATTCGAACCCGGGACTTCATGCAGTCAAGTCC
>NJDC01002405.1:6309-19935 GCA_002245475.1 Calephelis virginiensis
CACGGTTTTATATCGTGTCATTTAATAATATGAAAAGTTTAAGATCCATCGATATCATATCAGGTATCATCATCAAATCTTGACTTGGTAGCAATATTGCTACCCTAAAAATACTTTCTTTCAAAGAAATATTTTATAATACATAACAACATAAACTACTAGATTTTTTTTCCATTTTCTAACCCATAACGGAAAAAGGGGCGTTATAAGTTGACGTGTCTGTAGGTGTGAAAGTGTGTGTGTTTGTCTGTGACATCACAACTAAATAATGGACCAATCTAGGCGGATTTTATTTGATTAAAATCTGAAGTGATTTAGATCGTTCTTAGCTACATTGTGGATAGGTTTTACAGGAGTGTATAAATGTTAGCGAGAAAATTACAAAATCAATAACTTAGTGCGTATATTGACGTACTTTGATTGTTTTACATTTTTACCAAATACATTGTATCTTGACATCTTGTCGTACGTCTCAAATCTTGGCTGATTATAGGTGGCAGTGGAATTCTTGGGAACAATCATCAAAGTAAAGCCTGTAAAAATAAAATATCTTGCTCTCTTTGTTATCTCTTTAGCATGATATTAGTTTAAAGAAGTTCAAAGTTACATTAACCTTTGGATACATGGAAGACCGTTGATCCCAGAATCTCTACCATTTAGGATTCCGTACCTTGAGAGAATAAAACGGAACGCTTCTAGGAACTTTGTTACCCTACTTTCCATCTTTTACGACACATTTGTTAAGGAACGCTTCGAGGTATCAAGCTGAAATTCATAACTGTGAAGTGCTACATTCGCACAAACCCTTCTAGGGTTTATGGATGTAAGAAATATCTTTTATTCTTATGTGTCTTAATAAATAAATGAATGAATGAATAATAATTATCGTTCACTTAAACTAAATTAAATTTAAACTTTAAACAAGACAAAAAACAATAACAATACTAGAAATTATTCAACATCTACAACAATCTACATTTCAATTTAAGTCTTAAAATTAACGATCATGTTATTATTATGGTAACAAAGTTTTGTAGTCTGACTACATTTAAATCTGATTAAGACTGAAGAGTAACTGGTAACTTATTTACGTAAGACAATTTAAGTCCCATCTTCAAATGGCAAAACAATATAAACGTCTTTGATCTTAAGACCACACATGGTCTTAAGTGTGCACACAATAGACCCTTAGAAAGCCAGCGAGTGGTAGACATACGCACTGTATAGCTTATGTAAAAAAATATTAAAAAATCTGATTGCAACATAAAATAATTTCTGAATAGTAGGGTGGCTAGTGTCTAGCACAAATGGTATAATATTCCAGCCGTAAAATAGTGATGTACCAATGACATTCCTTGTATTTGACGGTTGCTCTTACCATCAGGAGACATATTAACTTCTTCATAGAACGTAAAAGAAGTCATATTCCTCTAAGTCTACCTCTCCTTCAGCCGTAAGAAAGCGATGCCTTAGTAACATTCCTTGTATTTGACGGTGTAAGTGACGGTGGTCTCGTACCACCTAGAGACACATTAACTTTTTTATAGAACGTAAAAGGAGTCATATTCCTCTAAATCTAACTCTCCTTCAAAGTAACATTTTCAATTTTATTTAATTTTCTAGTCTTCTTAGATAAAAAATTTTTCGCTACCTACTGGTAAGAACTCTTCACCTAAAATTTTAATTCACAATTATTCAACATTTCAGCGTTTCATTTCATGTTATATTTTCTGAATCATAAAATAATATTTGCAACAATGTATCCTCGTGATTTGTGGTTGAAACAATGACGTAGGATTTTTCTAGTCAATTTAAAATAAATGGGTTTAATGTTGGGATTTATATAACGTTTTTATGACGTAATAAAGTTTCCCCACTGCCAAGCAAAGTCGTTAATTTAGAGATGGGATAAAATGGAAGACTTTTAGGATTTGTTGATTCAATTATCACTTTTATTGTAATGTTTTTAAAAACGGCTATATTGTATAACTTTTTTATAGTTATGTATAAATGTTTTAGTTTTTTATTTAAACGATCGTAACGAAACCTAAGTTTGTAATGAAAATATCTTAAAACAGAAAAGAGAATACCAATTAAACACTGGTTTTAGTAAACACTATCCAAAATGGATTCTCAACCAATAAAATGCTGCCACGTCATCTACGTGTAGTATGTTATTGGTTGAATATCAATTTTAGATAATATAATGTTTAGTTAAATAGGCACTACTTTTTTGTTTAGAGGCGATTTTTATACACTGTCTACTTATTTCTTCTGCTTCGTGTTTTTAACTGTAAGAGTCAGCTGTTAGATATATCTACCCTTTCACCACAAATAGATAATTGTTTAACTGAACACTGTCTCAAATTAACATCCAAACAATAACATGTGGATGACATGATCGCAGCATATTGAGGAGGGTGAGGTTGAGTATCCAATTATAGACTCTCTATAATAATAGTTAAACACGTGTTCAACAAGTGATTAACTCATTTTGTGTTAAGATGTCTTTTGGCAAAGATAAGCCCGCCTTTTACATTGCATTATTTGATTATGTTTTGTTTTTATTGAAGTATTATGTGTAACGTATTATGTAATTCATTGTGAAATAAATAATTTGTTCATATTTGTAAAGTTTACTTTTTGTTTAGAATGGCTAATGTGTTGCTAACCTTACAGCTTTTACAACTTCACCGGACTAAACCGAATAAGGTATATGATATATCTATGCAATGACTATATCAAAAATAAAATATGCTTCTTTTTATAGAAACTTCATCTAATTCTGAGTTATCAATGATTTTTTTAATGATTATCAAACTTTTTTTGGGACTGAGTAAGATTTAACTCAAGATTTAAACCTCCGTACTCTTTCCTCAGTACTCTTTGTCAGCGAGAGACGAACTGTTCGTGTGATTATTTTTTTTAAAAAAAGAAAAAGTGTGATAGATATTTTTTCGTGTGATGAGACAGCACAAAACTCTTCTGATGGTAAAACACAACCGTTGCTTACGTTGTACGACCACCTCATTGGTCGAGTGGCTAGCGTACACGCTACAACGATCAACCACGCATAACTACAACGATCAACCGCGAGGCTCGGGTGTGATTCCCGACGAAAGCAGGCAGTTGTGTGATGAACCTTTAGATGTCTACATTTCCAGGTCTGGGTGTTAATTAAATTTATTCTGGTATCTATTAAAGTATTTCTATACATCCGATTCGTTGATAAACATCCATAACACAAGCAGATAATTTGCGTACTTTGGGGTTAGATTCAATTTGTGTAACTTGTCTATTCTATTCTACGGACTACAGATATTATAGAGACATCATTGTCCTGTGGGCGGGGTGTTATGCTACTCTACCCTTGGGACAGGAAATATTTTTTTCAGTAGGACACTAACTTGGAAACTTACGATTTCTGTTATCACCCTTCTGCTATTTGCAATTTTCAGATTTTAAGAAATTGTTATTTTTTTAAACCTTTGAGCTTTTAAAAAGGTCTTATGTAAAAGCTTGGTTAATAAGCACTCGGCTCGCATGGTGGTAAGAGATAATCGGGGCCTCTAGACACCGAAGATGTTAAAGTTTGTCACTATCGTGGGGCCGGGATTTTATTCCTATTGTGCAAGTCGACCAGCTACCCTACCCTCTGGGCTGGAACACGACGTTGTCATAATGATGACAGGAATAGGTAAGGCGATGGGATCCCTACCCGGGAAAGTTGTTGCAGAGCAATTACCAACCAATGGTCTTGTTCGTAATGACCTATATATTTAACCTCTGCTCGCCTCTTACGAGCTGCTTGGTAAAACGGGGAAAATATAAACATATTCCTAAAATCTACCATCGGAATCAAGGGAACTGAGAAAATCTGGTAAAACATGACAATATTTTCAATTTAGAAAATTCATTTAATCAAATAAATCGTATTACATACCATACCGTACTTTGCCAGCTATAAAAACAAAAGAAGGAGACTGAGAGCGATGGAAGTTTACATGGCTTAGTCAATAGTGTTAAATTTATTTTCAGTTTTAAAATTGTTGATCAGAAATATTGAAACGTTTATAAATAACATTTTTTAGAAATATTTAAACGCTTACATATCAAGATGTGGCAGAATATGTTGTTATAATTAAATATGTTTGTAACATCTTACATGGAACACACACATGGAAAATTCGTAAAACACACATACTAACAAAAAATATTTATACATTAAGTTATACCTACCAGTATGATTGAATCAGTGGTCTAGCGATCCAGCGTCGAACTTACCCCGTGTCGGGCAACAAAAAAATTGAAAATGTATACTTTAAATTTTCTATTTTTTTTGGCCGAGCGGTTGCATAACAAATATACAAAATAAAAATAAAAACGTGCAAAACGAGTTTTATAACCTCCTTTAAGCCAGTTAAAATGATAAAGGCAACGAGTGAACAACAGATCATCATCTATTTCCAACTTTTAAGAAATCAATGCTTAATTTTTTTGTATATTAAAAAATATACATATACATATCACTACATCGTATAAAACAAAGACGCTTCCTCTTTCTCTATGTCCCTTTATATATTTAAAACTACGCATCGGATTTTCATGCGGTTTTTTTAAATAAATAAAGTGATTGAAAGGGATGACTTATATGTATATTTTATACCCATGCAAAACCAGGGCCGGCCGCAAGTTATTAATAAACATTTATGATATAAATCTGAGATTAAATATGTTTATAGTTCATTTATATTTAAATTACTAAAAACGTTATATATGAGGTTTCCAGTAATTATTTATTAAGATTAAAGCTTTGGGCAACAACCATTGAAAAAACAAACAAAACCGAATCTCGTATTAACATCAGAACAAAATCAAACAATTTATAATTTGCTCAAAGCTTTACAACATCACAAAGTCCGAAAAACTAAAACAAAACTGTTACCATTTATAAGCTGGAAAAATTTCATGCGCTTGACAACAAAATCGCTTTTTGTTGCTGCGTTTGTCCCTAGCGTGTATATTTTGCAATTTAAGCAAAACAACTGAGTCCCAGTTCGGACATAGTCGTCAGTGATTTCAGATTACACGAGAGTTATTCTGCCCGTGGGTTATATTCAATTAGCCATACTTTTTCTTTTATTCAGATGAACAGAGTTTAAGAAATAAAAATGCATTTCAAACCAGTGCCCTTACCATGAGTTTACGGCTTGTCAAGGATGCTATACTCGCTACCGTTTCTGTTAATTATTTGCATAAAAACTTTGAACAGCGCCTCTATCGGTAACTAAGAGAAACACATGTTTAGACCAAAGTGCCACAGATTTTGACAAGTAACTTACCGAATGTAATCTTTACCAACCCATGGTAAGGGCTCTGAGACTGGGAAACCGAAACTATGGTTTTAGTATGATTATAAGTTGTTTATCTTCTAGCTAGTTTCTATGATTTTGTGAGCATTTTGAGGTTTTTCCTTTTTTCCATGTGAATCTTTCGATTGGTGCTATTCCCTATTACCATTTTTTTATTTTATAAAGTCTGGTTTGAGTTTACTTGCGTTCAGGCCAACTTTTAAATCTAGATAAAAATCAAATGACGACGTACAGAATTGACTGATTCTTGCAAAAGCGAGTCTTTTTGTATGCTTACATGTCTCCGACAGAGATAGGGAACTGGTGACTTGTTCTTATTTTGAAGCATTGATAATTGCTATCACGATTAATAAAAACGAAATAAAACCAAATGAGCATCGTTAGGATTTTTGTCCGTTTGTCAATGAACTTTTCACTCAAAAACTATTAAAACTGTTTAACCAAGTTATTGGCAGAAGCACCTTATAGTTTGGGTCAATATTTAGGACCAGATTCGCGCCAGCTAGGCAAACGAGAGGGTCACCTGATGGAAAGTGATCACCTCCGCCCACGGACATCCACAACACCAGGAGTATCACAGATGCGTTACCGACCTTTAAAACATAGGTACGCTCTTTTCTTAAAGGTTGCTAAGTCGTATTCGTTTGGAAATATTGTCCTTAGTAACTGAAATAATAACTGGAATAAACCTCGGTATAAAAATAAAGTTTTATTGGAATAAATATTATTTTTGTCAGAGGATAATGACTGTGTTCAAGGAACATATTTGAAGTTCGTTTGCTGTAAAAATATTTTATTTTATATGTTTACGGTAACTGTACATGATAGGGTTTTATTTGAAAGTTGAGTAATTTTTAATTGGCTGTGATTTACGAAGTGACTTCGTTGTGAGTGATGGTATCCTTATGTTGTTACTTAATAAAAACTATCCTAAATTTACTAAATACTTTGTCTTTACGCGATTTGAATTTCTCCAATGGAAAGCGTTTCTGTATTTAACCAATCGATGTTTTGGCGGGAAGGCGGGCGTTTTTCATGTGACGGGAGGCAGCTAAAACTTAATTTTGCGCTAATTGTCGGAGAGCGCAGTTGCGTTCGAACTTTACGTCCCATATATTTTTCCTGAAGACTTATAAATAATAATTGTCGCAAAGTATTAGTGTCAAGTACGGTATAGGGTAAAGTATACCCTGTACTCGTCACAGTAAACTGAGATATTCTCGTCATGTTTAACAAGGTCATGAAAAGGAGGAAGTCGACTTCTAAATTACTAATTAGATATGCATGGACAAATTACATAAATTGAATTTACCCTTAAAGTAGCAAATTATATGCTTGTGTCATCATAACGATACCAATACACAGCAATACTTAAACAGATACATGAACAAATTTAATAAGCATACTTAGACCCCGAAGTACAGACATCTTAATGTTCAGCACATAAAAACCTGCCTCGCGTCCTTGTGGTTAGTTAGTGAAAATAGTCGTATGCGCTAACCCCTCGGCCAAAGAGGTGGTGGGTTTTTATACAATATGTTAAATAATTTCTTCACCATTTCTGAACCAATTTTATTTTTTGTATAAAAAGCCGTGCTTCAGAGATATTTTCATCAAATCTTTTTTAATGTGTTAGAAGAATTAAACAAGAAGACGGATTTCCTGATGGCAAGAACATGACGCTGCCTAATGACAACAAAGGCAATAATGGTGCATTTCAAACTTAGCGCCAGGATGTTAGGCCTCGAGCAAATGTTAGATTACCGGCTACCTTATTCTCTGAACCGGAACACGTCAAAGTAAAGTTCTGATATTATGGCGGCAGGAATAGGTAAGGCGATGATACTAATTTGAACGAGTCGCTGTAAAACTCTACCACCTCATTTAGTGTCACGGTGCTAGTGGCGGCAAGCGTATGCGCGCCTTTTAGGAGATACCTGACAGGAAAGCAGATGCTCTGTTCTACAAAGGAGCACGGGCTAACACGAGGGCTGGATCCATTAATAATAACACAGGAAAAGTACTTAATTTTTTTATAACAGAGTTATTAAAACGTTTTTTTTTTGCGTTTTTGCTGCGTTTTAATTATTTTTTCAATCAGCTCAAGTGAGACGACGTTTTTTGCACTCGGTTTAGTACATGTTTTACTCAAATGGAACTCGTTTTTTTTATGTTTCAATTCCATAGAATATGTTTGTGATTTACGCAAATAAATATTACCTTTTATTTTATATATTTTATATAAATTCGAAACGGGAATTCAACAGGGAAAAAGTGGCACAAATACTGTAAAAATAAAGAAAACAACACTTTAATTTTTCCCATACGATCCGACAGTAAAGCAAGTTTTACAAGTCGGCTATTTATTAATTAAGATAAAAAATAAAAGCTAAAGATAAGTGTCTGTGTAATGAAAGCTCTTCCATACTCAATTACTTTTTTAATTGTCTGTTAACGGTACATGAAATACATCTAAAACTAGATGCCCCGGCAGGCGCTGTTCTGCTATATTTTTAATATGATTTTAGTAGATAAAATTGGAGTGAGTCACCCTTATCACTTAGGGGTATAAAAAATAGATGTTGGCCGATTCTCAGACCTACTCAATATGCCCACAAAATTTCAAGAGAATCGGTCAAGCCGTTTCGGAGGAGTTCAACCACGCACACCGTGACACGACAATTTTATATATTAGATATATACTACAATTATAATCGCCTCTGTAGTGTAAGTTTCCAGACTTTATAAGGTCTCTGGTTGGATCTTTGAGTCTGGCAACGAGAAAAACTTTGCAGGGATTGGCTATGTAACTGTCTGGCGACATGCATGCCATTTATCACATTGTAAGACTTAGTGTTATGTCTCTGCCTACTTCTACTTGGATATGGGCGTGAAGACACTTTTTTATATGATATAACTATGGTCTAGCGGTTCAGTTGTTGGACTTGACTGCTCGAGGTCCCGGGTTCGAATCCCGGGTCGGACAACAAAAAGAAAATTGTGTTTTTCCAATTTTCAAATAAAAAAATGTTGTTCGGGATTGAATATGTGCCCGGTTGGCGATAGGCTTGCCACCTACCACATTGTGGGACTTAGTGTCTTCGGCTAGTCGTGGGTGCCCTGGTTTTGCCTCTGTCTACCTCTTCGGGGATATGGGCTTGAAGATACTTTTTTAACTTTAATAAAATTCCAAAAATAATGTAGTAATTATTCTCCAAGCTGCAGAGAAATAAATAAAATTATTAAGAATACATTTTGAAGACTTGCTAAGTGTAGAATCCGTGGACATTATCTTTAGGTGAAATTTAAAATGCAATAATCGAAATAATTTATAAATGAAATCAATAAATTTCAGGATTTATGTCGAAACTTCGCCAAAGACGTTACGCTATGGTTCATAGACAAAGTAAATATGTAAAGCGTAATATTATCTATTTAATAACGAGACTACTGCGAGGTGCTGCGAACATATAAGTCCTGGAAAATATTTTGTTCGTCACACAGCCCCGCTGACACAGTCGGTTCCTCGTTGAATTAATGATTCAAGCTCCCTCTAACCATTTTTTGTTCCAGCCTCCAGTTGTTCTGGTAAAGATGGAATTTGTGCTGATATTATACGATTAAGCGCGTTGCCTCAGCGTATTTTTAAGGCTGTTGTGATAGTAGTATGGTTTGTCGAAATTTAGCCTTGTGTCTATCCGCCGATCTGATTATGTTATTTTCAGAACAATTGTCACAACAAAATAAATGAATATTCAGACATAATCCAAGCTTGGGTTTATTATTTCTAATCTCCTGTGTAAGATAATGTATTTCCTAATTATTTTATTTACTTCTTTGTTTAGCGAAGATATTTTCAGTTCTAGTGTTAAGTTAACCAAATTGCCTTCTTCAAACTTTAAAGCTTTAAACGATATTTCATAACCAGGAGCTGGTAGTGCTCCTGTGATCTTAGAAATCCAGATGCTCTTGTTGTCTTCATATATCGTGAGTATATAGTTAGTATTTTTAACTAAGCCGCTGCACTAATCGTGTAAATATTTCTTATCTAAACTGAGCCAGTGTATTTATAGCTAACATTTAAGTTTCAAGCAGTAGTAGTTTTCTGATCGTGGGACAGCTTAGCCAGGAGCACTACCAGTTTTATAAATAGAACAAAAACCGGTGCGATGTTTCGTAATGGAAAATATCCACCTGCTAAATATAGTGCAGATTTTTTTTTTATGACATTGGAAGACAAACAAGCAGACGGATTTCATGATGGTAAGAAATTCTCGCCGCCCAGAGACACCAAAGGTGGTAATGGTGCGTTGCAAACCAGAGGCCGGGATGTTAGGCCTCGAGCAAAAAAAAGTTTATCGGCTACCTTACTCTCGGAACCGGAACACGTTATGACGTTATAGCGGCAGGAATAGGTAAGGCGGTGGTACCAATCCGGGTGAGTCGCTGCGAAACTCTACCACCTAGTAGTAGTAGATGTCACGGTGCTAGTGACGGCAAACCTATGCTCGCCTTTTACGAGCTGCCTGGCACAGGAAGGCAGATGGTCTGGTTTACAAAGGAGCCCGGACCAACACGGGGCATTGCTTTAGCGGAAACACTTATTTCCTGGTAGTATTAATATTCTGAGAGCAAAAGAAGGGCTAAGACGAGAAAAGCCAACTTCCAGGGCAATACCTAACCAGTTTTTTTCGATTTCTATTAAATTTTCGCTTGTGTTGGTCCGGGTCCGCTGAATAGCCCCTAGAATAGCTGGCTCTCTGCCAGACTGCCAGATAGCTTGAAAGAGCATAGGTTAATAAACAGGAACCTACCTACAAGACCGCTGGTGGTGGAGTATTGTTAAGCAGCTCGCCTAGATAACACTGCCTATTCCTGCCGTCATTATGAGCCGGTAGATTTTCCAGGACAGCGACGCACTTGTAACATCAAGGCCACGGTTACTTCTAAGCATCAAAAGAGCCCTGTGTTTGTTTGCTGACTTCTCACATAAGACAAAAGGAGATGCATAAGGGACTAACGTAAAGAATGAAAATTTGAAATTTTTTTCTACGCTGACGTAATTACAGGTAAAATAACTAGTGAGCTAACACTCAAAGAGTGAGCTTCGATTCTGAACAGAAAAAGTGATAAAAATATTTTTACCAATTTTTGTAAGTATTATAATATATTGATATCTCCATTCACAATTTTCCCATAAGCGTTGAAATATTTCCTCTGATATAGTTTAAGCGTATTTAACAATCGATCAGCAAAATAAACCAACCGTATAAAGTTATAGACCTTCCCATAATGACTCGTATTCATGCTAACAATACACTTCAGCGTCAAGAAGATGCGTTATTCAAGAGGATTTCCGAATAAAATAAGAAAGGATCCGCAGCAATTCATTATAATACCAACGAGACCTCCATTGTGAGTCTAGTCCATTATATTCTCATCGAAATCAAAATACGAGGATTGAGATCTTTGATTTAATTAAGTTTTAAATATTAAATCTTACAAGTCCTCAGTAGCTCAAAGTCAGCGCGTCGTCAACAAGAGAAGATTTTTTTTCACGATATTGAAAAGCTAACAAACAGACGGATTTCCTGATGGTAAGAAATTCACGCCGCCTAGAGACACCACAGGGGGAAATGTTGCGTTGCGGAAAATTAGGCCCAAGCAACAGTAAATTTACAAGCTACCGAGCTGCGCTGTCGCGAGTCGCTGTGTGACTCTACCATCAAGTTAGATGTTACGGTGTTAGTGACGGTAAGCTTAAGCTTGCCTTTTATGGGTTGCCTAGCGCAGGAAGGCAGATGGTCTATGTTACAAAGGAGCCCGGACTGACGCGACCCGTGTAAAGTGAAAATTGCGTTTGATTAGAAAAATGTAGTGTCTTCGGCTAGTCGTAGGTACCTTTGTTGTGGCTTGAATATACTTTCATTTTAATTATTAATAATTTATTTTTCTTCTTGATAATAATTCTTAATTATTTTCTTTTAAACATTCTCAAAAAAAGGAATCATCGAATCACAACGTAGTAGGTTCCTATTGAAAAAGTTTGAGTTTTGTTTTGATCGCCTCTGTGGTCTAACGGTCCGGGTGTTGGTCTTGACTGCATGAGATCCCGGGTTCGAATCCCGGGTCGGCCAACACAAAGAAAATTGATTTTTTTCAATTTTCTAATAAAAAAATGTTAGTCGGGATTGGAAATATGCCCGGTTGGCGATAGGCTTGCCACCTATCACATTGTGGGACTTCGTATCTTCGGCTAGTCCTGGGTGCCCTAGTTGTGCCTCTGCCTACCTCTTCGGTGATATGGGCGTTAAGATACTTAGAATAGAGTTTTGCAGATTTACCGTCTTAATTTTTATGACTGCAAATGTATTATTAAATTCAAATTATTAATGAAAATTTTTTTGTCCGTTTGTATAACTGCCTTCATAATGAAATAAATACTAGACTGAATTTGACTGGAATTTAATTTTTTTTATGTGGGTCCAATAAAAGTCTATCTATTATTAAAATCAATCAAACAGAAGATATCATAAATTTTTAAAAAAAATATTCAATTGCGTCACGAGTGAAGTCGTAGTCGTAGTCTAGTAATTATAATACTATTGTGGTCTTTATTATAAACCTGGTCCATTATATTCTCGTCGAATTAAAATCGTGATTGAAATTTAATTAAATTTTGATTATTATTTAATAATGTAGAAAATATTAATATTTGGTATCAGGAGGATCACGTTGACAAATGGTTATCTATGGCTTCTTCTGTATGAACTTCATGCTGGCTAGAAAACTTGTAACAGACTAGCAAACAATGAAATAAACTATGCCATGTATGGTGTTAGGGGTTCCGTTCCCAGAGGCACCACCAAAGTTTGCGCCTCCGGTGATGGCTATCCGCCACTGGACTGGGTGGGAGGCGCTTCACCCAGTCTCCATCTCATCGGTGTCAAAAGGGGAAATGAAGCCTGCTTGCGACCACTTGCAGGGCAAAAGAACGGTGCCGGACCACGACGGTGCCCAAGGGCGAATCCTGGTCATCGTCTTGGGACTACTTGAGCCACGGGTTCGGAGGCTCTTCGACAGCTGTCTTGCAATGGGAAAATTCCCGACGCTGTAGGAAGAAGGCCGGCTGTGCCTTTTTAGGAAGGAAACTTGCCCACTTGATTATCCTTGGAGATATAGGCCCGTTTTGCTAAACGACATACTGGTAGCCAGGGGAGGACCTGGTCGAGACTTTTCGTTTTGGCGAAAGTGGGTGCAACCATTGTCGTCGGCCGCACACGCTCTCTGGTTATGGAATTGAACCACGAAAAGTCATATCGACGAGGACAATACGCAAATACCGGACATTTTCTTGTATGGCGGCATGCGTTCTCGCAGCAGATCCATCCTAGAAGCTTCAGGCCAGAAAAACCCAGGAAAATCCATCAAGGGCAAGCGTTTTACAAAATAAATATTATTTTGCTCTAGCAGACCTGGTGAACTACAAACAGTTTATATGGACAAAATCAAAGTTTATTTTTCCTACTTTCCCTGCAACTTTCAAGGTTTTTCTCTTTATCCTTCTCCAGGCAATAACTAATACAACAAAAAGAAATATCAAAATTGGTCCATACGTTCAAACGTGATACGATAACCACACGAAATGGGGATTCATTTTTGCAATTTGCAAATTTTGTACCTTACTATCATACTACGAACTTAGTTAAATAAATGGCAAGGGCAAACACGAAATAAAAATCCGGTAAAGTTCAAAATTATGCAAACTGTCAGTCGATTTTACTTATGGTAATATATAAATACTTAAGAAGCAATGGATTTTACTCCAGAAAGCCCAAGTACGGCCACTGATAGAGTACTGCTCTCATTTATGAGCTGCATTCTAATATCAAATTCTTGCACATGACTGGATCCCGAAGCGCTACTCGAATTATCGATGACTTCGATGTCTCCATCCAGCTTAGTTTAAGAAGAGACAAAGTTTTTATCTATACTTAAAATAAAACTTTTAAGGCGTCAGTTTTGTGTATTGTGTACAATTTTGTGTACAATAAAAAAGGAGCGTAAAAAGGGCATCAAAACACATTTTAAAATGTTTGTCTGTCTGTTTGTGTCAAGTGTTCACTGTTTACCTGCTATATACCATTGCGTACGTATTGCAATGAAATTTTGTTTGAAGGTACTGTATGTTTTAAAAAAGGTTATAGGCTACCTTTTATCCCGCTTACAAAAGGAGTTCCCGCGGGAAAGAGAT
>NJDC01002405.1:20629-53953 GCA_002245475.1 Calephelis virginiensis
GCAAGGGCAAACACGAAATAAAAATCCGGTAAAGTTCAAAATTATGCAAACTGTCAGTTGATTTTACTTATGGTAATATATAAATACTTAAGAAGCAATGGGTTTTACTCCAGCAAGCCCAAGTACGGCCACTGATAGAGTACTGCTCTCATTTATGAGCTGCATTCTAATATCAAATTCTTCCACATGACTGGATCCCGAAGCGCTACTCGAATTATCGGTGACTTCGATGTCTCCATCCATCTTATATAGCTTAGTTTAAGAAAAGATAAAATTTCTATCTATACTTAAAATAAAACTTTTAAGGCGTCAGTTTTGTGTATAGAAGATAATAAAAAAGGAGCGTAAAAGGGGCATCAAAACACATTTTAAAATGTTTGTCTGTCTGTTTGTGTCAAGTGATTCACTGTTTACCTGCTATATACCATTGCGTACATATTGCAATGAAATTTTGTTTGAAGGTACTGTATGTTTTGAAAAAGGTTATAGGCTACCTTTTATCCCGCTTACAAAAGGAGTTCCCACGGGAAAGAGATAAAAGTTTAAATGTAAATTAGGCTATAATACATTAACACATGGTTTTCATTCATTCGCTTTTTAATTTGCAGTACCTATGTCCTATGTGCTTTACATATCATTCTATAATTTTTCACAAGTCATAAGATTTTTAGTAGAAATTGCGCACGTTACAACACTCACTATAAAGTATGCCAAAACTTTAGACCCCTTTTTACGAAAATTGCGCGGACGCAGGAGCACAAAATTTAGCACACTTATAGTTTATGTGTAGGAGAAGTGCAGAACGCTAATATTTTTCAATAATAATGCTTATAAAGTACGTTAAATCAATAAATAAAATATTACCCACACTACCATGCATTTGACACACACAAACAAATATATTGATGACAACGATAAAAGATCACAGATGGCGTACTAAGTTTGGAAATAAAGTCTTGAAAAATGAAGATGGCGTTCTTATCAACATGATATTAAAATTTATTATGGTCTAAATGAATTCCGACCAATGGGCGACCACTAGTAACATGAAATCCGCAATACAGAGAAAGATTTGAACGTATAAGTCATTCTACACAAATACCTGCATATATTAACGTCAAGTGAAGGATTTACAGTGAGTATGGCCAAATAAACTTAGTTTGCAGGGTCGGCTAGTATTTCATATATTTTTAGAAAACGGGTAACATAATAGTTTATGGCAATTCCTTACTAGTCCATTTATACTACACTAGCTGACCCGGTGAACTTCGTATCGATTAATATTAACGTTCATCATAAACAGTTTGTATGGAAAAAATAGGGAAAAAATCCCCTGATTTTGAAACATTTTTCATTGGTGCTCGACTCTCATTGGTGTTAGCGTAATGATATATTATAGCCTTTAGTCTTCCTCGATTCCTCATTTTTTTCAGAACTAACCAGTAGTAACTGAGATTACCGCGTTCAAGCAAGCAAGCAAACAAACAAACTGTTCAGCTTCATAATATTAGTATATAAAAATAATCATTAAGTAGTATCTTCATGCCCATATCAGCGAAGAGGTAGGCAGAGGTACAACCAAGGCACCCACGACTAGCCGAAGACACTAAGTCCCACAATGTGATAGGTGGCAAGCCTATCGCCAACCGGGCACATTTCCAATCCCGACCAACATTTTTTTTATTAGAAAATTGGAAAAATCCAATTTTTCTTTTTGTTGGCCGACCCGGGATTCGAACCCGGGACCTCATGTAGTCAAGTCCAACACCCGGACCGCTAGACCACAGAGGCGATATCATTAAGATCATTAAGATCTATATAAACAAATCTAGGCAGGTACATATATCTAATAAATATCACGTATTAAAAAGAAGTACACAAATTATATACAACTATTAATACAAAAACCAAAGACAAACAAATTTAATATCAGCTACTTAAATATCAATATACTAGATTTACCTGTGGCTTTGCAGCGAATAGTTGAGATGTAATTTTAAGTTATATTTGTAACTTTCAAGTTGGATCAAACTACACACTGTGTGCAAATTTAATAAAAACGATTACGAAATATAGGAGTCCATCGCGGGCAAACACCGTGATGCATAACTATATACATTAAGATCAAACAAAAATATAAAAAGAAACGGGTTGCACTCCGGGATCGCCAGCAGAAGTGAAAACTTGAATATCAACGTTGTGCATTTTTGATATTTTGGAATGGTTAGGTAATTGTTTTGCACGAGTTCCTTCAATTATCAGTATGAAAATACTATCATTTATGCACAAATATTATTTTCAAATCAATAACCTGCGTTTAACTTGACAAAAACTCGCTAAAGTAAGACCACGTGACGGCTAGAAGCGTCGTCATATTGTCAGTACATCAAACATTGCTCGTCTATTTTTGATATTTTCCATCGTCGGCGCTTGGTAAAACTTCCAAATATTCATATTTTTAAAAGAAAGAAACACTTGTACTGTTTTACTTATCACTTATAATTTATTAGTTTGTAATTAGTGGACTACTGGTTTCGCTTATACAGCATCATCAGGGCTAAAACTTAAACTAACTAATTGAGTTAGTTAAAGTTAAAGTTAACTTAAAGTAAAACTGTACAAGTGTTTCTTTCTTTTAAAAATATGAATATTGCTCGTCTACACATAAAGCTTATTTTCAAGATGGAACAAATAGAGCAACAATATCAACATATTATAATTTATACGTATCTGCTATCTGTGAGAACGTAATGGTAGGTAAATTGAAAGTATTATTCATTGTGCATTCTATACTCTTCGAAAATATCTAAGCAAAACAAAAACAGCAATGAATCTACGTTTTATTTTAGATCTCGCGCCGTCTTATTCGCGCATGCGCAGTGCGCCGTCTTACGTTCTGACGATCTGACGCAAGTTTAAGAGTTTTTACCAATTCCAAAAAAAGTGCACAACGCTGCTAAAGAAGTTTTCACTTCAATAAAGTGTATTTATCTAAATTTGCCTGGTAGATATATAATAAAGCTGCCTGGCAAGAAAAGCAGTTGGTCTATTCTGCAAAGGAGCCCGGACCAACACGGCTGTGTTCCTGCCAGGCAGCTCGTAAAAGGCGAGCGTAGTCTCACCGTCACTAACACCGTGACATCTGACTACGTGGTAGAGTTTCGCAGCGACTCACCCGGATTTGTACCACCGCCTTACCTATTCCTGCCGCCTTAACGTCGTGACGTGTTCCAGTTTGGAGGGTAAGGTAGCCGGTAAACTTACTTTTGCTCGAGACCTAACATCCCGGCCTCAGGTTGGCAACGCACCTTTACCACTTTTGGTGTCTCTAGGCGGCGTGAATTTCTTACCATCAAGAAATCCGTCTGCTTGTTTGCCTTCCAATATTATATTTTTTTTATTAAGAAACATATTAATAAAGCATTATTGTTCGTATAAAACGACTTATCATGTAACTGGAGCTTTTTCCTTAACATATGCTAATCTTGAGACGTCAACGAAAATGAAATTTATCACCTGAGAGACAGGCAAATATGTGAAACGTTGGGACGTAAACGTGACTTATGTAATTAACGATAGTTTAATTCCAGGGTAAGTTATGGCGATGCTAATGTGTTTTAGGTAACTACTCGTATTTAACCCATTTGGAGTTATTGATTTTCAATTCGCCATGAATTTCTTACCGTCAGAAAATCCGTCTGCTTGTTTGCCTTCCATTATCATAAAAAGACACACATACACACACGTGATATGCTATGTGAATCTGAAAGGCCTTTTTAGCTTTTATCATATCAAAACTCAGCTAAAAGCATCCAAAAGTTTCCACAATTTTTAAAGTTTTCTTAACTTACCAAGTTGTAAACTTTAGCATACATTCAATTCAGAGAATGCTACCACATTCGAATGCCTATTTCTTTATAAAAATGGACTTACTTTTAATTAAGAAAAAACTTTAAAACCTATCGTTTAACAGCTTTATATAATAATGCAGTAATTCTACACATATTTCTACTATATTTATATATATATTTTCTATACATATAAAAAAAATACAAATAGTCGAACTAAGAAAAGGAAAGGAGCAGATCCTTTTTTGGAGGTGGTTAAAAATAAATCCGCATTTAGCATGGGCATCACGCCTTAACGGGTAGTTTAATTTTACTATTTTTTAAAATAAATTTAAAGTAAAAAGTGTAAGGCCTCGCCTTCTCGCCTCTGAGGTCTAGCGGTTCAGTTGTTGGACTTGACTGCATGAGGTCCCGGGTTCGAATCCCGGGTCGGGCAACAAAAAGAAAATCGAATTTTTCCAATTTTCTAATAAAAAAAATGTTGCTCGGGATAGGATATGTGCCCGGTTGGCGATAGGCTTGCCACCTATCACATTATGGGACTAAGTATCTTCGGCTAGTCGTGGGTACCCTGGTTGTGCCTCTGCCTATCTCTTCGGGGATATGGGCGTGAAGATACTTACTTAAAAAGTATAAGGCCGAAGCGCTTATTTAAATAGTAGTAACGAACGTAATTTGCTATGATATGTGTAAAGTAGACAAACGGCTTTCTCGACCACAGACACCAGATATAGTGTTAGTTATGCTAAAGTTTGTATTCAAAGACTCACATATTGAAGATTGTAAAGTTAGTTAAAAAACTTAAAGTGCACAAACCAAACTATAATTTCAGTAAACCCGAACTTAAAAACAACCTATAAAGACTAAGGGCCACTTGCACGTTCCTGGGTTAAGTATTTAACACTGAGTTAGCGTATTACTAGGGTTAAATCACCTTATATTTATAGTTGAATTCAATATGAAATGTAACTTGGGAATGTGCAAGTGGACCTAGGAGTTTAGAACCATCTCGTACTCGTCAACTTTTAAATACATAAAATCTTAATCGACATAGGTCCATCCGTTTAAACGTTTTGATACCACAGATAACACACTTATTACACACATCTTTTTCCGGTGGGGGGCTAAAAAGAGAATTAAATTACTTATCGTAATACAGCAGTTGGCCATATTTGTACATAATAAAGATTAAAACCAGGCAGGGTTACCAGGTTTTTTTTACAAATAAAAACATTATAAAACCTAGAATTAACAAATTTTTTGCAATACAATAATTCTGTAAAAATAAAAAAACATGATAATAAACTATCGCACCATCCCTAATATGCCTGACTCTTCTGACCAATCTCGAGGTACGATTCTCAACGGGGCAAGCGTTTATGCGATAAACATTAAGATTTTGCATTTCTGGTCAGTGTGTTTATTAACTATTCTGGTATGTAATTAATATTTCCATGTGTGTGTTTCGTTTATTAACACCATAAAAGCATATCATTTGCTTACTTTGAATTCGAAATTGAATTAATTTAAATTGAATCGAACCCCCGATTAAATTTTAGTAATTTGTGAAGACAGAACTACTTAGAACACTTAACATTTTATTAATGAATAAACACGCTTTTAGTGCACACTTTTAATTATTATTTTTAATTTCTACTTTTTTTTTGTTTTTATTTTAATTTAAATTTTACAATAGTTTGAATTTAGGTATTTAAAGAATGTTAAGAAAAAGTGATATCAAATGGGCCCCTGACCTGAAATAAATGCTTTTTATTTTTTTATTTATAAGCATAAAAATGTTAAATGAAAACCTAAAGTACACAAAATCGTTTCGAATCGATCTCTGCCTTAAGCAACTTTGGGTTGAAGGATAAAATTTATTTATTCGATTAAAAACATCAACATTATGGATTTTTCTACGCACATAATAAAATAGATGCACTCTTTTTTTTGAGAATTCACTTATAAATACTTCCAGGTATTGAAAATATGCTTTTCAAACTATTTATCTAATGTTTTTTTTAAAAAATCACTTTGATAATATTTCAGGTGCAATAAATACCTACTAACATGATGGCATGAATAAATAAGGCAGCAACATCAATCTTTTTACGAAATATATTTACTATATCAATTAGATAATCTCTAACATTTAGTAGTCAATTTGCCAATACCTGCTATCAAGATTAAGACCGATGATAGTTATGATAATTGTATGATATATTGCCATTGGTAGATAATTTAAGGCCAAAATGAATAATAAGGTAATAACTTTAATTAGGTTAGTTATTAACATATACATTACATATACATATATTTTTGTTTAGATAATAATGGTAATCAGAATCAGGAAAATAATTGAAGTTTAATTTGAAGTTTGAACATATAACTAATAGTAGTTATATTTGTGTTAATAATCAACGTAACATGTAGTCCTAGAATTAAAAACTCAATAACCCTCGAAAAAACCTACATGTAACGGGTTAAGAACCATCTCGTCAGCTTTCAAACAAAATCTGAACCGAAATCGGTCCATTCGTTTAAAAGTTATGATACCAAAGACAAACGCACACATCAAACTTACAACACCTTACTTTTTGATGTGTTTTAGTAAAAACAGCAAACGAGAAAAGAAGAAGAAACATTATACTGTAATTTTTATATTAATATTCATCAACTATCTCTCACCTCATTTTCCTATTAATTGGATCCTTGTTATTAAGTTCACGTTATCAAAAAATATAAATAGATCCAGTTAAGACTAGTCTAATGAGTCCAAACTCGATAGGTTTACTAGTAAGAATTCCAGGGTTAAGTATCCTATCTTTGAGCTATATCTTTAGACAAGCAGCTGCGTGTTTTCACTGTGAGGTCTCACATATACGATAAAAAGTTAAATAAATAGCCATAGTGTGTTTGATATCCATTCTGATGCTTACAAATCAGTTGTTTACCGGATAAAAAAAGCCGCACCAAAATCCATCCATCTGCTCAATAACTACGGAGTCACTAGCAGATACACGTCATGTCAAACTTATAACACCCCACATTTTGCATGGGTGATATAAAATAGTCATTTAAAGATCATCCTCATATTTCATAACAATAACTTTGACAATCACACTACTATTGCAATTAAAATGGAAATTAATTGTTTTCAATATTTATATGTAAGGATTTTGTTACAAAAATATATAAGAATACCAACATTATGGTGTACAAGTGAAATATTTATACGAAACTTAATATTACATAAAAAAATGACCTCTTAGAAAATGTTTCAAGTTTACAAAACGACTAAGTTTTCACATATAAAATTAATGAAAAGCTAGGCGGTCACTAATAAAATATCCTTTTTGATGATATGTAGGTCAGCGTGCAAATTTAATTAGAATGATCATGTGAATAGTACACTCAACGCGAAAAGGTTTTCAGACTTCAGTTTTCAATAGAAGTATATTTATTAAAACTATCGCACCCCATCAATCTTATCAACAATAGACAGGTAGACCCTCTCCAATTAAATATGCGAGTCAATTTATGGTGTGTACGTATAAGGATAGTTAGAAGAAAGGGCGCCAAGAACTACGCATGCGTGAACAAAATAGAGGAAAAAAGACCAGTCACGCGGAGTTAGTCTTCTTGTGAACACAGCATAGGACTGACGTACTACAAGCTGTTATAAAATTACGCGAGTGGAAATTACGTAATTGAAGGGTTGCAATGAAAGTTCGCAAACGGTAGCGTGAAATGAGCGACGAGAGTTATGCCACCGCTCGTCTTGGTCGTGTTGTTAACAGTGCTGGACTTGTGTGTGCCACTGTACCACGATCAGTTTGCACTTCATGTGCCCGATGGCCAGGCAGACGAACTGGCTCATCGGCATGGTTTTATTAATCATGGACAGGTATGTTAAATCTAAAATTACGATAATCAACTTTGTCGGTATCCATTGTTGTAGGTAATTATACTTTATTTGGAATTTTCGACTTCTAAATAATCTTAGTGAATACACGATATTTGGTTTGTATACATTTCGCGCTAACATAAAATTTACTATTTTTGTATATTACTGCAAAAATAGTTTTTGTCTGAATTAATATTATAAAATTATATGTTAAGTGTCAGTATTATATTTTTAGTTTAGTAGCTTATAAATGTTCAAAACTCCAAAATATTATGTAAATAAATTAGTATAACATTAGTTACTAAAACTTAGCAGAACCTAATTTTTTTTCTGAAAACAGAACTCTGACCAAAAACAGGTAATTATTTACACGCACACTCAATTAAAGAAACTGTAACATTTCAGTTGACAGTTGAGGTAGCCTTTTTTAAATTAAATTTTTTAAAAAGACTATTTATTGAACAATATATTTGTTCAATAAATAGTCTTTTTAAGAAATTAACTATTAATATGATTGTACCCTGAATGTTGGAAACTACTAAATTATTAGCAATTTTCACATTTAGCTATTTGAATTAATTAAAATTTGAAGGTTTTAATCTCAAAAAAAATTGACATCAGACAGGATTTGAATTTGAATTTTGATTGACATTTCGTCTCTCGCTGAAAATACATTATCGATTTAAGCTACTGAGATACATACTCATCATAATTAATGTGCTTGGATTGTTAAGTAGCACTACAGCTGAAATCTTTGAAATAATTTAAAACTACGTTTCATATACTCGTAGTTCTTTTCCCGCTGTTATATTTTGATAGTAGTAACAAAATGTATTTTGGCAGTGTTTACTGCATATGCTTCCCACTCAAATTTTTCTGTGTGTAAGAAAGTGAACAAGCTTAAAGATGTGCTTAAAGCTCGTAGCTGTCGGAACTGACAGACACCTAATATTTTTGAAAAATAAAAAAAAAACATATATTAACAATCACATTCACAACACACATAATAATGAAAAAAAATGTGCTATTTAACTTCCAGTACAAACTTAAGAGGGAATTTTTAAGGTTCTTCGCTCAAACTTAATGAATCTAAACTCTTCATTAACAACCTATACTAAAGTGGAATTTTATAGTATAGGTGCAGGAAGTGTACTTTCGGTTATATTATGTTTTATACGGATACCATTTGGTTCTCGTTAAATAAAAAGTAAGAAGCAGATTATATCCGTAACAAGCTGATCTATCAAAATGATTATATCTATTAATTTGCGAGAGTAAAATGGCCTCAGTATATATATGTATATCCAAAGGCAAACTACTTGCCCCATACAAATTTTTAAATGACATTATACTTTTTACAAATAGGTACACTTTATTTCCAAGGTATATCAAATCGAAAATATCCGGTTTCATTTTTATCAAATCAAATCAAAATTAAAAATATTAACCTAACCTATAAGAGGCACTTGTGACGCGTGTCTATATAATACTAAATCTACCACCGGATTGGTACGCGGCCTCACACCGAAAAGATTCGGCAAGAAACTCAGCGGGCGTATCTTTTCTCCTTATTTTAAAATATGTATATATTAACTAAAGTGATCATACCTTACCTACATTTGAAAGAGATTGGCATAAGAAGCAATCAATTCCAAGCGTTCTTATCTGCTAAATGTTCAGCAATGGTATTATAAGATTGTTCATATAAAGTGCATTTAATACAACTCTTAAATTTAATAATTAAAAGGTCTTTCATATAATGTGCAAGTTATTTGTAAAATCAAATACATTGTCCATGAAAGAATGGCTTACTCTGCCAAGATGTGACACAAGCACAGCAAGATTCACAATTTCTTTTAAATAAACTTAAATTTCTATGAATATAGCATCATTGTCAAACATCATAAACATCATGTATATGATAAGTTCTTGATGATCCTTTAAAAAGTGACACTAATTGGCTTGAGTGTAACATAGTCTTAAATTAAATAAACCGTATTGTGTAGAAGTACAAGTTTTTTTTTAAAAAAGTGGTAAAATCGAAGATTGGCTCCAATTAATTAAGGTGTATAAGATTGTTAGTGGGTGTAAAGTTCAATTTGACTACTAATGTTATAATAGGTGATCGCAGGAATATCTTATCACACCTCTTATTGGAGCTATACATTGTTACTTGTTTACAACATTATAACTTTTTAACATTAATATTATACGTACGCCTGATCCTAAATACATTCACTAAATGCAATTTGCATTTCTTATTGCAATTCTTATTGCAATATACATTTCTTGTTTTACCTTGATAACTCCGTAATCACCTTACAAAGGTTTTATTTTTTGTAGGTCTATATACCCTATTTATGCTTTTGTTACTTTCTATGTACTAATACCCCCTTTTTAGCAGGATTCCAATAAAATTTTAATCTTCGATTACTATTTATAAGTCTACCAGTCTTTTTACACTCCCTATATGGTAGAATATTTGTATTTGTCATACAATTAACTATTTTATAACTTCTGAATGTACATATTCCGCAAATACACACTTGGATTTCATTGTTACAGTGACAGCAAAACAGTATAGATACGTCAAATAAAGTTTATTACTCTAGACACAGACTACTTTTGTTACAAGGAAGTGTGTCTGCTTTTACTTTAAAATAATACTTGAAAATTTTATTTTCATACTTTGTGAAATGCTTTACATTATAAAATACTTTTGGCCACAGGTAGAAAGTCCTTTATATTCAAATTGGCTCAATGTTTTCATGCTTTGTATATGCGAGATTTTCTCTTGAATAATGAATTCGTTCTCAAATGCAACGTTATCTTTACTGTTAAAAGTAGCAATACCTTTATGTTAATGGCTAAAAAAAAACAAATAGAAAACATTGTTTAAATTTTACATTATAATTATTATCATTTATTTTCTATGCCTCTTATTTTCTACGTCTATACATTTAATATAAAAAAAATTATTAAAAATATAAACATAAAAACAGGTTACCAAAAACGGTGATCTTACAAATAAACCGTTATATTATATTATACAATTATTATTATTACATTACATTATTACTCATTACGGCGTTTAAATTTTGCCACGTCTTGTTTTTAAAATCTACTGTTAGTATTTTTTCAAATGTTTTCAAAAATGTTAATTAACACCGTCTTTCTAAGTGCACTTGTAGTTGAAAGTGTTTGTTAAATTTGTAGGCGTATTTTAATATTTTATAACTACTTGACACATATTATAATGTACGAATAAATTATTCTTTTATTTCATTTTACGCAAGTATAGATCGAAACATGACATGCAATTTCCGTATTGGTCCGGGCTCATTTCTAGAATAGACCATCTGTCTCCCTGCAAGGCAGCTCGTAGAAGGCAAATATAATCTAACCTTCACTAACACCGTGACATCTGACTTTGTGGTAGAGTTTCGCAGCAACTCGATCGGCTTACCGTTGACGTGTTCCGGTTCGGAAGATAAGGTAACCGTTAAACTCGACCACCTAATTGAAAATCACGGTGTTAGTAACGGTAAGCTTACGCTCGCTTTTTACGAACTGCCAAGCTGGAAGGCAGATGGTCTATTCTGCAAAAGAACCTGGACAAACACGAAAAAAATCATTGTCAGATGAGGGATCATATGAAGATTAAACTGGGAAAATTACAGGAAAAATAGGAAAAACTATTCTTTTGGTAATAATGTAAAGCGATACTAAGTTTGCCTGGTTGGCTAGTTTACATATAATAAAAGAAATTTATCGTTATTACTGTACATTGTTCTGCGTCCTAAATTTTGTTATATTTGGTACAGGTGTTGGTATTGTTACTAGCCAAATATACAAGTAACCAGACTTGTAAACCAACTTTTTTTTATTTACGTTCCTGATATTATTGTTTACGAACTTGTACAATTTATATTCCTAACATTTCTTAAAAAAACAGACTGGTAAAATTGTATTACTTTACGTCAGTTGGTGCCAGTATCGTGTTAAAATTGGAGTGTAGGTTAATCAGAAATCTTAATCATGAATGTCTATACATTCTAGCTATAAGTTTATAATGTTCTTCTTTGTTTTTCATGTAATTTATTTTTTTTACAATCGTGATATCTATTTTGTTTGCATTCCAATATAAAAAAAATACAATTTAAGCTACACAACACTTTTACCAACACAATGTAGCATTTTGTGTGCTACGAATATTTATTACAACTTGCTGCGAATTTAGTCTACGAAACTTGTAGCAATCTTAGGTAAGGCCTCTACGCTTTTTAACATTCATAAATTTTAGGAATTGTATAAACTCCTTTCTTCTTACAAAAAGGAAAATCATAAAATTTTAAGGATAGTCCTTAATAAAAAAATGTAGTGTTCATTTTTTACTTATTGTGTGATATGAATACAAACATATATTTGGCTTAACCGTTTAAAACAATCTCTGTCAGACAACCAGAAAAGATGGAAAATTTAAACGATAAAGAAATTAAAAAATATAGCCAACTTTGAAATACATTTATTTATGGACATCACATTCCTATTTTTGGGCCAGTAGAAAGAATTGTCTTTTAATTATTATGTTTGCACAAAAGTTTGCCGAAGTTTCATTTCTAATTGGTTTTTGTTATTTTAGTTAATTAAGAGATAGCTGATTGGGGCGTAGCTAAGGCTATGAGAAAAGCTTTTAGCTTCGTAAATTGTAATATAAAAAAGAACATCGTTTTGTACAAACTTTTTCTGTTATTTTTCGTAAGAGACAGCGAACAAGCGTTTGGCTCTGCTGATGGCAAGATACAACCGTGGCCTGCAAACACCATAGATGTTACAGGTGTCTTTAAGCCGGGATGGAAAGTTTATTGTTCAATTCTAGCGGTTACCCTCCCCTCTAGACTGGGAGATGAAATAGTCATTATGGCGGCAGTACTAGGTAAGGCGATAAATCCCTACCCGGACCCGGACCTTTTTTTTATGATAATGGAAGGCAAACAAGTAGGAAGATTACGTGATGGTATGAAATTCACGCCGCCTATAGACACCAAAGGTGGTAACGGTGCATTGCCAACTTGAGGCTGGGATTTCAGGCCTCGAGCAAAAGTAAGTTTATCGGCTACATTACAGTTCCAAACCTGAGCACGTCAACGGCAAGCACAGACGTTATGGTGGCAGGAATACGTAAGGCGGTGGTACCAATCCGGGCAAGTTCCTGCAAAACTCTACCACCTAGTAGGATGTCACGGTGTGAGAGACAGTATTTTTAAACTGGTAAAAAAGAACAATCTTCACAAAACTACCCCGATTTTTAGAAAAGTAAAATCTGTGCAGCAAGAGTCAATACCTACCTGTATTAGTTTAACTGGCAGAGCATCATCAGGTAAAGATGAAGACCGCGAGCTTAAATCTTAGCTGCTGTTTTTTTAATTTGTCAAAAACTTACATATCTTCACGCCAAATACCAAGTCTATGGCTACAGAGAGTATCAAGTTCCAAATGACTCGATCTTGCAGACCTGCTTTGCTGCCTTCACATTAATTACTCTTTTCCGGTTCAAATTCACATTTTTTGTTAAATATTTTATCTATTATTCTTTCCACATGATCTAATTAACGAATGCCCTTTCTCATTTTTTCCAATTCCTTTTTTTTCAGCCCCACTCTTTCTCGGATCACACTGTTGTCAGCAAACGAAAAACCTTTTTCGTAAGGCTCTTATTTCGACCGCATTTATTGTACTTTTTCTGACACAACCATACTCTTGCTTCCATAAAGTAACATTGAAATTGGGACTGAAATAATCAAAAAACTATAAAATTTATTGCGATCTCAGCAAAAGGCTGAGAAAAAAATATCCATAGTATATTAGGTATATACAAGTATAATATAATATGTGTTTTAGTATAACGTACATTACTGACTAAATGGCTGCTACAAAAACTTTTCTTATTTTGTTAACCATTACCGACTTCTAATAAATGTGGAGAAATTGCAATAGTAGTTATTTTCTTAGAAGACCCTGGCATTTGATATAGTTATTCTGGTTTATATTGTAATAACAATGAAACGAAAATGACCCAAAAATGTTTCCGTTCCATATTAACATGTAATCAAATATAACATATGATCAAATACATAAGTTTTTGTTGAGTGCGCAGATGAAAGGCAGCAAATATTAATCAGTTATTTTTATTGTTTTATAAAAATAATCTCATCAAAAATACGTTTATGTAAAATGTTGCCAAGACTATATGGCTTGAACGGCCAAAAATTATCAAACAATATATATAGCCATGTTTGAAACTATAAACTATCAAACTTTACAAGCTCTAACCTCATTAATTTTACACCTTAGTCAAAACATAAAAAAACAGTATCTTCACGCCCATATTCCCGAAGTGTTAGGCAGGGGCTCACACGACTAGCCGAAGACCTAAGTCTTACTTACTTTATCTGGGTAAGATTTTGCATTAACATATTTTTGATGTAATTATTATTATTAGAAAAGAAAATAAAGTATATTAATCAAACAAATTAAATTCAAGGTGAAAAGGATCAATGTTTTCGGAAAATTTTAAACAAAGACGAACTCGGCCTCTAGCCTTAAAGGATTGAAGTCTTACAATGCCTCTGGTACTTAAAAAAGATTCAAACTCAAGTCTTAAAATAGGCTTCCAATTCCTTTCATCATCTCAAGGTACACAATTTCAAGAAAATCCTAAATCGTCAAATTATAGCTTATCCGTCCAATCACATACACGACTTTGAACGGTTCTCAGTTTTAAATAAGTTTTTTTTTATACAAGAGGAGGCAAACGAGCTAGTGGGTCACCTGATGGAAAGTGATCACCGCCGCCCACGGACATACGCAACACCAGAAGTATCATAGATGCGTTGCCGACCTTAAGGAATGAGTACGCTCTTTTCTTTAAGGTCCCTAAGTCATAATTGTTTGGGAATACCACCTTCGGTTACTGATTCCACAAAGGCGTTGTGCGAGGTAAAAAATGTCTTTGGAATCGCACAGTTGTTGAACGCCACGCATCAAGATGATGGGCATGATACTTTAAACTCTGTCGTGAAGTCCGAAGATCAGTCAGCGGCTGGAATTAAACCAAACACTTCCTCAGAATATTCCCCATTGTAGATGCGGTATAAAACGTTGAGGGACCCAACATTTCTACGTAGCGCCAAGGAATCAAACCGAATGGTAATTGACCGGTCATTGACAATTCGAATTGCTCTACGTTGAATGCGGTCAAACGGAAGGAAGTGGTACTATGAAGCCCATGCCCAGAGTTGAGAATAGTACTCCATATAAGGACAAATTTGCACTTTGTAATAAGTTCTTTGTCCAAAGTGTACTTCTTGTTGTTTTCCTACATTACTACATTTCCATCCTACTCAAAATAGGAAGACCTGAAAGGACATGGACCTCCTAATGCTAAGAAAATCACGTGGTCTATAGACAAAAAAGGTTTAAAAAACTACTTAGCGAATTTTAATACGCATATAGTTAAACTTACTTTTTTAATACGCATATAGTTAAAGACCTGAGCTTAATCATAGATTAAAAATCAACTCTCAAAGGACTATAATGGTTGATGAAAGTTTGTGTGAAGATCTTTTTTATGCAGACAAAGTCGCGGGTAAACAGATAGTAAAGTAAAAAGGGATCTTTATGCCCATATCCCTGAAGAGGCAGGCAGAGACACAACCAGGGTCCTACCAATACACTAAGTCCGATAATGTAATAGGTGGCAAGCCTATCGCCAAGCGGGTACATGTCCAATTACGGGCAACGTTATTCTTATTAGAGCGTTGGAAATACACATTTTTTATTTATTTATTTGTTTTCCGACCCAGGGATGGAACCTGAAATTTCAAGAAGTCAAATTGCACACCGGACTGGCATACCACAGAAACGGTTTAAATACTAGTAAAGTAGATTGTTGAAAACTACAATGATTATTTAAAAGTGTTTAAGATGACACTGTTTGTCCGCCTTTGAAAAGAAAAGAAAAGAAAAAAAAAAATTTTTGCGGAATATGAGTTTAACAAAGATGTTACAAAATTATTTATACGTTCCCACATATTCTACCAACTTATGGTGTGCAAATATTTTAATAGGTTTATAATTATTTATTTACTATTTACACACCCTTTTTTGTGATGATTTTGAGATTACATTATTTATTATTTATAAATACAAACAATTTTTAGAATGTAAATTAATTGATCCCTATCTACCATAAACTCCCACCGTTTCCAAACCTAGCCAGACAGAAGAAGAAACGGCAAAACAAACTGTTCTGATTAGTCAATATAAATGCGAAAGTATGTCTCTTTGTGTGTCTGGCTGCATGTCTAACTGTCTGGTTGACTGCCTGTGTGACTTTCCGTCTGACTGTCTGTCTATCTTTCTGACCGTCTATATGACTGTCTTTCTGATTGTCTAATAGTCGGTCTGACTGTCTGTTTGATCGCATGTTTGACTGTTTGTCAGGCTAACTGCCTGTCTGACTATCAGTCAGACTTACTGTCTGACTGTCTGCTTTACTGTCAGTCTGACTGTCTACCTACCTAACTGTCGGACTGTACTAATTTTGAACTTATATTTAAGAAATCGAATTCAAACATAGGTTTCTTGTTCAAAAATCAACTTCCAAGGACATTAATTGGGAATTAAGGTCTACTCGAACGAAGTCGCATATAAACAGCTAGTTTTGTATATTTAGGCGAAGCGTGCTCACTACCCACGGAATAGTAATATTGTTTACCGTAACCTTGTATCGTGTATTTTTATTTCTTTTAATATACTTTATTTCTGGTGTATATATACTAGCAGACGTCGTTCTGCTTTAATATGTAGTAAAAAAGTCGAAGTAAGTCACCATTATCACTTACGAGTATGAAAAATAGATGTTGCCGGTATCAATATACTCACAAAGTTTCATGAGAATCGGTCAAGCCGTTTCCGAGGAGTACGGTAACTAACATTGGGACGCGGGAATTTTATATATAAGTTTTTTTGTGATATTGGAAGGCAAACAAGCAGGCGGATTTATTGATGGTAAGAAATTAACATTCAAATTAATTCAAAGGTGGTAATGGTGCATTGCCAACGTGAGGCCGGGATGTTAGGCCTCGTGTAGAAGTAAATTTACCAGCTACCTTATCCTCCGAACCGGAACGGCAAGCATTAGTCGATATGGCGGCAGGAATAGGTAAGGCGGTGATACTAATACGGGTGAGTCGGTGCGAGACTCTATCACCTAGTCAAATGTCACGGTGTTAGTGACGGTAACATCGCCTTTTACGAGCCGCCCGGCACAAGCAGGCAGATGGTCTATCCTGCGAAGAAGCCCGGACTAACATCGGGGGAATAATTTAGGCAGACGGTCTATTCTGCAAAGGAGCCCAGACTAACATGGAGGGAAAAATTCTTACTATCTGTTTGTTTGTCTTTCAATAAAAATCAGTTAAATAGTCTTATTCTGAATAACAAATAACATTCGCTGTGTCATTTTCAAAGGACTAATTTTCCACATGAAATATGAAAGGTTTTACTTGATTGAAAATCTGAATATTCACGCTATCTACAAGTTTTTTCATCAGAGAATGAAACTCGGAACATTGACTCGGAAAATTTGATTTGAAGTTTTGTTTGGTGTTTTCAATTTTCCAGACCCTTTCCTATTTTATTTCTAACCAATCTTCACAGTTTTTTAACAAAAGTTCTCATTAGCTTCTCCACTTATTGACTTTGATCCTCTACGTGTCTACGTGTGCATGTGTACACCCACATGTGTGTATATGCCTATCTGTCACATTGTAGTTACTAAACTAATTTGAACTATATTCTCCTAGAGCACAGATTCTTTCGTTTGAAAGCTATGATGGTCGATATCGTACTTAACTACATCATGGATAGGTTTTGTGAGGTGATTGAATTTTGTTTAAATTTTAGGATTATTTTTGACTTAATTATCAAACAATTTTTTTAAACGTATGTAGTAGTAGTCAGGCGGTATCTTAGGTCAAAATACATGAAACTAATATTTGATTTCTCATACTAACTTCTCACGGAGTGTGATGGACGTGGGCTAGTCTTCAGCAATGCACGGCGGTAAGGTAGTTTTCGGGTCTGTACTACCACTGAGTTTGTGATCGTTTGTCGTAGCGGCCAAACATTATTCAATGCTACAATTATTGTTGCAAGGCATGCATGCTTAAGCAAACCCTACATCGCGATATAATAGTTACTTTGACCAGTAATATACGAGGGTGGATCCAAAAGTTCTAAGCCCGACCAAGAAAATGAAAGAAAAGTGGGTCTAAATTTATTTTTATTTTTTGACATAGTCTTCATCTAGCTCAACACACTTCTTCCACCTGACCTGCAACTTGTTTATCCCCTCGAAAAAAAAAAGATTCCGGAAGGTCGGCGGAATAGTAGTTTACTGCGACTATCACCTCATCTTTGGTCGGAAATTTCGAGCCACCCAAGTGTTTTTTTAACCTTTAAGAACTGACGTGGTTTAGTCATATCATAATTGGTGACGTGGCGTATCTCAGACGTCTTAAGAAATAATCGAAAAGGATTACTTGTATTTACTAATTTGCACATATTTACCTGTATTATTATCCTTTTATTATTGTTCTATTAAGAAAGTGTAAAAAAAAACAACATTTTCATATGAAATCAGTATTTATTTGGTACAAATTATATAACCTATATTTCGCTTACTTAAAAACTTTACTTTACTTTATTTTACTTTACTTCGAGCACTTTTCATTATCCCATGCGTACACGGTATTAATTTCAGCGTGTGACTTTAGTCACACGCGTGTGTGTGTACTACCTACTACCTACCAAATCTAAGACCCCGTTACATACCATCGGATCCCGCCGATCTGATAACGTATTAGTGATTTTGTCGTGAAACTCTTCAAGAGATACGCTGCCTGATTTTACGCAAACTGAGGAGTGAAACATTGACCAAATGACAGCGACTCACTTATTACATATTATATGGAGTCTAAAGGCCACGGATATATCTTACTATCAGGACACCCGTGTGCTTATTAGCTGACATCGCCTCTTTGGTCTAGTGGTCCGGTTGTTGGACTTGAGGTCCCGGGTTCGAATCTCGAGTCGAGCAAAAAAAAGAAAATTTGGTTTTTCCAATTTCCTAATAAAAAAAGTTGCTCGGGATTGGATATGTGCCCGGTTGGCAATAGGCTTGCTACCTATCATATTGTGGGACTTAGTATCTTCGGCTAGTCGTGGGTGCCCTGGTTGTGCCTCTGCCTACTTCTTCGGCGATATGAGCGTGAAGATACTTACTTACTTACTTTTATTCGCAGACTTACCGTTAATGTTAAAAAAATTACGTAGCATAAAATATAAAATAATGGATACATAATTATAAGTACATAAATTTAAAGATCGGCAACGCATCTGTGATACTCCTGGTGTTGCGGATGTCCGTGGGCGGTGGTGATGACTTTCCATCAGGTGACCCACTTGCTCGTTTGCCTCCTCTTGTATATAAAAAACATATTATATTACATACATATAAATGTTATAAACGGATGTTGGTCGAATGGGTAGCGTACACGTCTAACTATACTGATTAACCGCGAGGCTCGGGTTCGATTCCCGACGGGGGCAGGCATTTGTGTGATGAACATTTAGATGTCTGCATTTCCGGGTCTGGGTGTTTATAAAGGTTCTAGTATCTATTTAATTATTGGTGTCTTTGACTAACACAAGCATATAATTTGCTTACTTTGGGGTTAGATTCAATTTATGTAACATGTCCAGGAATATTTATTTATTTATTTATTTATTTATTACATTGCATGTTTAAAAAATAACATTAATAAATATAATGTACATAAAAGGTATTTTATTCTAAGGCACGATGATGATACTTGCAAGCAATAGATACATATATACCACAAAATGAAATTTTCAAGAACGTATAAGTAAGATTTATTTTTTAATACAAATAGTTGCTCACCTGTCTAATTAATACAGGCAGCTTATATTTATTTTATTTTATGATATACGAAGGCAAACAAGCGGATTTTCTGATGGTAAGAAATTCCCGCCGCCCAGAAACACCAAAGGTGGTAATGGTGCGTTGCCAACATGAGGTCGAGATGTTATGCCTCTAGCAAAAGTAAGTTTACCGGCTACCTTACCCTCCAAACCGGAACACGTCATGACGTTATGGCGGCAGGAATAGGTAAGGCGGTAGTACCAATCCAGGCGAGTCTCCGCGAAATTGTACCACCTAATCAGATGTCATGGTGTTAGTGACGGTAAGCCTATGCTCGCCTTTTACGAGCTGCCTGGCAAGAAAGGCAGATGGTCTATTCTGCAAAAGAAAATAATCATTTAAACTAGGGGTTCCACACGCATTAAAACATTGTTTTGCATTCGTGTGGAACGTGGATTTAATTAAAATTTTAATTTATATTCAAAGTTTCCACCAAGGTCACTGTTGTGGAAGGAGTGATGGGGCGTGACTATAACTATCTGGGTGATGCTTAAAATCCTAACTATGGAGTAAGATAGACAGAGTTAAAGAGATAAAAATTATCAGAAAGTTTGATTGTAATAAATGTAAGTGTACACTTTACATTATTATTACGTAATAATCAAAAACATACAATTCCATTAGTATTGCATTTTTTAATTTGATGTTCTTTGACAGATAGCAAACAGTAGCGTTTCGATCGCTATTGGAGATTATAAATATCGCTGTGCCTTATTAATATAATAGAAGAAATAACAGTCCAAATATTTAAGGTTTCTTGTTCATGTCTGATTAAAAGAAAATATGGTGTAATAAAATAACAAATCATATTCCATTTCATCAAATTTGAACGTAGAAATCAAAAGTTACCTGATTGCACTTAAAAGAAAAAAAAACAATGTAGATTATGTTCGAAAGCTAACGTGATGTAGATAATAACCATCCACATCACGTTAGCTTTCGAACATAAGAAACGTACGAAATTAGTTTAGGAGTTATGATGTTGCAGACACACATACACAGACATGTCAAACTTATAACATCCTCTTTTTCCTTCAGTTGTTCCATTTTTGAAAGTCATTTACAAATGGGCTCTGAGAAACTATATTACCATTGACAAATTTGACCAAAATTTTAGAAATATACAAATAGGAATTAAAAAGATAGAATTAACCTTCAAAAGAAACTTTATCTAGTTTCGAATGTGAAAACATAATCGTTTCATGACACGGATCTTCGTGTAACGCCAATTTTTTAGCAACTCCCTGCAGATCGACTATTCGAGAATACCAGATGCGAACACGTACAACTTTACGGCCTATATGTAAATGGCAGATATTTTTATTATATGACAGCATTTGCGTTTGAAATGTATATTTACGGATAAATGAAGTATTTACGGATTAAATTAAGATGTATTGAAAAACAAATATAAAATTTGATAAAACTCATAGCATCAAAAAGGTTTTATTAAGTAAGTAAGTATCTTCACACCCATATCCCCGAATAGGTAGGCAGAGGCACAACCAGGGCACCCACGACTAGCCGAAGACACAAAGTCCCACAATGTGATAGGTGGCAAGCCTATCGCCAACCGGGCACATTCCCAATCTCGAGCAACATTTTTTTATTAGAAAATTGGAAAAACCCAATTTTCTTTTTCATGCCCGACCCTGGATTCGAACCCGGGACCTCATGCGGTCAAGTTCAACAACTGTACAGCTAGACCACAGTGTAGGTGTAAAGAAGGAAGGACACGCTTCTACGTTCGGCTATATGGAAAGAATGATAGACAAAAGATTGACAAAACAGATGTACAATGCAAATATAGATGGATGTAGATAATAATGTCTAGGGAGACATAGGTTGGCATTGAACAATCGGAATTTATCAAAGAATCAGAATCAGAATCAGAAAAAATCTTTGTTCAATTCAACCATACCACAAATACAAATACCACATGTATTTGTGCGCGTCGACATTTGTTTTAAACTACCACCGGATCGGAACGCGGCCACACACTGAGAAGATCCGACGAAAGAAACTCAGCGGGCTTGTCTTTTTTTTAATAATAATAGTTACAATATAAACTGGATTAAAAAAATAAATTATGCTCTTACTTTAACTTAAATAGAGGGTGGTATCAAGAGACTCCGAAATTTGTTTGTATGAAAACAGCAATGAATGTGAGTAAAAGTAGACACGTCTGTAAAAATCGTGACATTTGGAAGTCGACATACCTTGTCTAACCCGTAAGGGAATTGATGACGTTAACGTGAATGTATGTAAGTATATATACTTGTGTGAAAAGGTTGTAACACGTAACATCACTATTGTATTAGGTTTTCAGAATAAATAATTAAAATGAGTATGTTGGAAACGAATAAAGCATTTACGGGTTGAATCAGGATATCAGCATAATTAAAGAAAAAAAACTAGTAACAAAATTTAAAAAGAATCTTTGAAGTAAAATACTCTCATTAGTTAATTTTAACAATGCTTAAAAATATATTGAAAAGGACGTCATGTTGAAAGTGTATGGAATATTTAAGGGTTGAATCAGGAGATTTTTTTAGAAAAATAGTTTTAGAAGAAAAATATGAGCATTTTTTTTGTAAATTCTCCGTTCCTTTGGCAACCTAACATCAGATTTAGTCTTATTGACAAGATGTACCGGAAGTATGCCCTTTCAATAAATAAAGGATGTTAAAATCGGTGTGCAAATGACGAAGAAATAGATAAACATTCATGAAAAAGATTCGAGTGTAGTATTTTATATTTTTCCATTTTTATGTGTCATGATATCGGCAAAGCACAAGATCTCCTGGTGGTAAGAGAGAACCGTGGCCTATAGATACATCATATAATAAATGTGCGTCGTTGTCGTTTGGCCAGAGCGTCTAGTCTATTATGCAAGTCTACCGGTTACCCAACCCTTTGGGATCAAAACATAATATCGTCATTTATCGCCTCTGTGGTTTAGCGGTCCGGGTGTTGGACTTGACTGCAAAAGGTCCCGGGTTCGAATCCCGGGTCGGCCAACAAAAAGAAAATAGGATTTTTCCAATTTTCTAACTAAAAAAATGTTGGTAGGGATTAGAAATGTGCCCGGTTGGCGATAGACTTGCCACCTCTCACATTGTGGGACTTAGTGTCTTCGGCTAGTCGTGGCTGCCGTGGTTGTACCTTTGCCTACCTCTTCGGGGATATGGGCGTGAAGATACTACATATTGTCATTTTGGCGACAAGGATAGGTAAGGCCATAAATTCCTATCCCGGAAAATTGCTGCACTGCACTATATCACCTGCGATCTAGTTGGAAATCACAAATTTAGACAGGAATGCTGTCTTCTATACAGGGGACCAGTACCAACACGTCGACATATCTTCTTCTTTTTGAAACTCGGTCATATATAAGTACCTAAATTGTACAACTCTGTAAAAAAATATTCGTGTTGAATTGGGAATCTTTTCCGTTTTTTCTTCCGTTAAAAACCTACTGATCTCTTGTCTGATGAAATATAACAATAATGAATCAATTTAGCTTGACATAAAATAATTAGAATAATTGTGTTTCCAAATAGAAATACTTTTTATTTTTTGGGTAGGAATGAGACGACCTCATTGTATATGGGAACAAATTTTGCAACAATAAAAAATACCAACATACGATAATAGATTCTAATTCACTAGTTTATTATCGTGGTCTGATTTGTCTTGTAAATGTTAAATCTACCTACAAAATCTACATGTAATGCAGCTGAGAACCATCACGATAACCTCAGCTATTATACAAAAAACTCCGAATCTAAATTGATTTATCCGTTCAAAATAAATAATTCCAAAGACATACAGATACACTCGTACACGTCAAGCATGTAACACCGTCCCCCTTTTATCGTAGGGGATTTAAAAGTAGCTTTTAATAATATAACCCTGAGTAAAATGCGTAACACTCTAGGGTCAAGCTAACCTTCTCTTTCATCTTAATAATTAAAATTAATTAATTATTTGCAATTAAATTGTAGGATTTGTTGTTTACATGTTCGTTGAAATATGAAACTAATTACCATTTCTTTGTGTTATTACTAAAATTTTATTTTTGATTATTTTGTTAATATTATAAATTTCTGATAATAATAAAAAACAACGAATAATTTATACTACAGTTTACGGAAAACTTCAATGCGCTTCCAAAATAAGTAACATATCGTTGTGCAGTACTACAAGGTATCGGCGGGGATATGCGCGTTAAAGTGAAGTGACGATACAATCTGTGGTATAGCGATCTCGCTCAAACTCGTTTATAATAGTGATTCATCTCCTTTGCCTGGGTACAGTTGCGTAAAGCAAATTTTGATATTTTGATACAAATTCAAGCATTTGGATATACGACATATAGCAGTAGGATATGACTTGAAATTCTTCAAAATTAGAAATAAGATTTATTCACATGGACCGTACAAGTGGTATTTGTGTGTGTCGACATTTTTTCAAACTAACCCTGAATCGAAATCTTCTTTCTTTCACATGCATTTAACTTGAATTGGCACTGAAACTCGCTATTCGATAATTGCACTGTACCAAAACCAAACTACAGAATAAACTTCGAACATTTAAGTTTTGCGCGAACTAGAGATACTTGTGGATCTTAAATTTATTCCTTAATTTTCTTTGTGTCAAAAAGGACGAAACAGTTAGCTTCTAAATTATATCAATTTCCTCTGCTCTCGTGACTAGTATGCGGAAGGTTGAAAGAGGTCGTCGGGTCGAGCCGTGGCACCGGACGTATCACTTTTGACCCGTATAAAGATGCAATTAAAACCACAAACATTACTTTAAGTTTAAGTTAATTTTGCTTATACAACTCTTTTTCAATATTTTATTGATTTTAAAAGTTTTATTATTTAAAGTAAACGTAAGCCTAAAGCTAATAAAATACTTTTGAATGCGGCTGATAGCTGCAACTTAAAAGGTATCTAGATTGAAAGTATTTCCCCGTGTTGGTCCGGGCTCCGACGCAGAATAGACCATCTGTCTTCCTGCCAAGCAGCTCGTAAAAGGCGAGCATAGGCTTACCGTCGCTAACGCCGTAATATCTGACTAGGTGGTAGAGTTTCGCAGCGACTCACCCGGATTGGTACCACCGCCTTACCTATTCCTGCCGCCATAACGTCATGTGTTCTGGTTTGGAGGGTAAGGTAGCCGGTAAACTTACTTCTGCTCGAGGCCCAACATCTCGGCCTCAGGTTGGCAACTCACCATTACCACCTTTGGTGTCTCTAGGCAGCGATAATTTGTTATCATCAGGAAATCCGTCTGCTTGTTTGCCTTCCAATATCATAAAAAAACTTGCAAATAATCTGACGTTAGTCGCGGATTTGACCTATAGCGTTCGGACGACCGAAATATGTTAGTTTCCAGCTTAAGATATGATTTTCAAATAAGATTACTAATATTAAATCATTAATTTTTTTTATATATTTTGTAATCTTTATCAAGCTTAAAACAGAGGTTATTTTTGAATCTACTCGTATTCAGATTGTTACAAAACATACAATTATGTTCTTTAAACCAAAAATCTGTTATGCATGATAAAATTTTAAGCTATCTTCACGCCCATATCCCCGTAGAGGGACTAAGGCACCCACGACTAGACAAAAACACTGAGTCCCACAATATCATAGGTTGCATATCGCCGACATGTACCCTCGAATGTCCAATCTCTGACAACGTTGTGTGAAAAACCTTAATACTTTAAAGACCATCAAAACACCAAGAAAAAAGTTTTAGTAAGCCCTTAAAATTGATGCTAAAAATTTATTTTCCTCGAGAAGGAGAGGGATGAAACACTTAGCTCCTAAATGATATCCATTTCCTCTGTTTTCGTGACAAGTATGCGGAAGGTCGAAAGAGGTCGTCGGGTCGGCCCGTGGTACCGGACGTTTCTCTTTAGAGCCGGTTAATGTTTTGTAGCCGTATCTTGTTTCTCAAAATGTTGAAATTTAGACCGCAAATGTGATTTATTACAGTTGAAGTATTATGAAGCCAGGCAAAACAAAGGTTAAGGGAGGTATTTAATATATTGGATAACTTTCTATTGTAATGTAATGTAAATCAAGTGTTGATTTATTAAATATACTAGCTGACCCGGCAGACGTTGTTCTGCTATATTTTTAATGTGATGTTTGTAAAAAAATTGGGTGAGTCACTCTTATCACTTAGGGCTATGAAAAATAGATGTTGGCCTATTCTCAGACCTACTCAATATGCTTACAAAATTTTATGAGAATCGCTCAAGCCGTTTTGGAGGAGTTCAATCTTGCACACCGTGATACGAGATTATGTATCATACAAATATCGCCACATGTCTAAACGCCATTAAATTCAGGGGATGATATTTATATTACAAATTGTTATAAATAATTCTAACTTTTAGATTTGTACACATAATCTTATAACTCTTTTTATCGGTATATCACCTCTGTGGTCTAGTGCTCGAGTGTTGTGTTGTGTTGAATAAAAATAATAAATTAAGTGAATCAATTCCCGGATTAGGCAACTCAAATAAAATTTTATCAAATTACTAATAAAAACAGCTTTGCCCGGGATTAGATAAATGCTAGGCCCGGAAAGTGGTTTTTCTACAGTGGAATTCTTGAAGGAGATAGTTAGGAGGCTGAAGAGTAGCATTATCTTCTTTTATCCAGATATTTAAACGTATTTCCACGAAAGAGCTAAAAAACCTAACAAAATATATTTTTTTGGCTTTTGGACAGTTCATCAAAATTTTTACAAAGACCTCAGTTTTTATTTTCAGGATAACCTATATTCTACCTGAGCGTAGACGCGGGTAATATTTTGTCCAAAACAACGGTGGTTTGCACTCTGGGAGTGCCTGCAGAAGTGAAAACTTCAATATTAACGTTGTGCATTTCTGATATTTTGGAATCGTTAGGGAATAATTTTGCACGAATTGCTTTAATTACTCGTATATCAGTATGAAAGTTCTATCATTTAATTTTTTAATTAGAAGTTTTTACCCATTCCATAAAAGTGCGCTAAAGAAGTATTCACTTCAAAAAAATGTGAAAACTGCAAATAATAAGTTTTTTAGAAATGTTATCAAGGGACTTTTTCCAAACAAAATATCAGGGCCTTTAAATGAAAAGTTTAAACTAACCTAGATTCTAGACGAGACTTGCACTTGAATAGTTTATACCTTTTCATTTTCCGTCGCAACCAGTTATCATGGCTCATTAAAGTGTGAGCTTGAAGTGGCTCGGTTAAGGAGGAAAAGGGGGTCAATTGTATTTCCGAGACCTTCTCGATCTTTTAGGTCGAGATGATACGGCAAGAGCTGTTAGTGAAATAGCCTATTGAAATTCAATTTAAAAAACTTCTTATCCAATTAGGTGAGAATATATAATATGGATTTTTTAAATCATGATTTCGAGATTAGTAGTAGATTACGAGACGAGAAAAGAGAGAAATTATCGAATTTCGAGTAAAAATTGAGTAAAATTAGTCCATTTTGCTGAGTCTTTTATACAATTCTGTACAGTTGAAATGCACATTTGAAGTATTCATGAAAATATAGTAAATCGTGTACTATTAAGAGAAAACTTTCGCATGTAGACACCATAGATGTTTCTAGTGTGTCACTATTTTGTCTGGGGTATATGGCTATGCTTGCAACTTTTATAGCTATCCTATCTTCAAGTACAGTATATGACAATAGCGAGCACTGATGTTATATCAATTGCAATGTGTTCCACGCAATACGCCAATACATAAATCGGGGCGGCATATCCACCATAGATATAATCGCCAATACATAGTAAAACTAAGTGCTGCATATGTTCCTAAACTACCTAATAATGTCTGTTTGGACTGATGAAATAAACCAGAGAGCAAGCATCTTCACCATAATAAAAGTGTGGGGAAAAATAGCCTTAGTCAAATTGGATGACGAATAGTATATTTTTCCCAGTGTTGGTCCGGGCTCCTTTGCAGAATAGACCATCTGCCTTCCTGCCAGGCAGCTCGTAAAAGGCAAGCATAGGCTTACCGTTATTAACACCGTGACATCCTACTAGGTGATAGAATTTCGCAACGACTCGCCCGGATTGGTACCACCGCCTTACCTATTCTTGCCACCATAACGTCCTATGCTTGCCGTTGACGTGTTCCGGTTCGGAAGGTAGATAGGTAGGATAGCTATAAATATATAATAGCTATAGCTAAACTTAATTTGCAATCGAGGCCTAACATCTCGGCCTTAGGTTGGCAACGCACCATTACCACCTTTGGTGTCTCTAGGCGGCGTAAACTTCTTACCATCCTTCCATTATCATAAAAAAATATATTACTAACTAAATATTAAATATCTGTTATCAGCAAATTCATCTAAGTAAAAATTTATGAAAATAAACTATCTTTGTAAGTAGAAAAGTAGCACCCCATGATTTAATGAAAAGATACTCGTATGTTTATATAATGGTCATATTTTTCGATTTAAAAATCTACATATTATTTTCGGTTGCAAAGGAATATCCCTTGTAAACGACTTTCGTAATAAGAGGTCTTAAGATCCGGATTTGTATTTGAAAAGCTTCTTTACTCCGTATAATGTAATTAAAAAATGTAGTGGGTTCCGACCGAAATGGGAAAAATAAGGTATGAACATTTACCCTGGGCAAATATTTTCCAACTTCTATCTAATATTATCTACACAATTTATAGATGGGCTTTAACCGTGTTTTTTCATAGATTTATATACATTTCTATACTTAATATTTACAACATGTCCTGACTGATTCATCGTCGTCGTATAAAAAGTGTTAGTTACAGTCATGAAATTTAGTAAGCAGGGTCGTTTTATTGAGTAGATACCCACTAAGGATCGAATTTCGGAAATTTTACCCCAAAGGGGGTGAAAAGGAGGTTTAAAGTTAGTATGGGAGACCGTAAATTTTTTAAGTTAGAAACATGAAACTTTACTTTTGGCTACTTAATAAAAATAAATAGATATTATGTATTTAAGCATTTCTGGAAATTCTACCTCTGAGGGGGTGAAACAGGGGTTTAAAGTTTGTATGGAAGACCGTCAGTTTTAAAGTTAGAAATAATATACTTTATTTTGGGCTACTTGTTCAAAACGAGTATATACGTTTTTAAGCGTTTCTGTAAATTCTTCCCCATAGGGGTGAAAAGAGGGTTGAAAAATTATATAACAGTCCTTATTAATGGGCTATTGATTGAAAATAAATAAGTACGTTTAAAAAGGAATATACTATTCATACAGTTTTTACTTCAACTCCAGTTCAGTAAATATATAATATAAACAGCCAGTAATATATATTATTTAAAGTTGCAAAGCTGTTTTATGCATCTGAAATGGATTTTTGTAAAATGTTGACTTCTTGAGGTCCCGAGTTTAATCTCGGAGTTGGGTAACAGAAAAACAGAAAATGTTTATTTTTAATTTTCTTTTGCAATTTTGTGATAACAATAACGTTGCCCGGAATTGGATGTGTTATCAGTTGGGGATAGACTTGCCGTCTATCACATTACGCACTTAGTGTTCTCGGTTAGTCGTGGATGCCCTGGTTGTACCTTTGCCTATCTCTAAGGGGATATGGGCGTGAAGACACCCCCTAAAGAACCTGCTAAGAAGAATTTTGGTTAACTTAGTTTATGAATATTTAAAACTAACTAAGGTTTAGAGGTAGCTATGACAAATCTAAAACAAAGTATTCTTGACAACAGAAATGTCTTCTGTAAGCGTACGTTCACGACCTTGCCGCTGTAGGCGGTGGCGCGGCGAGCGGTACAATCAAAATCATACGAATGTTTGAAGCACGCCACGAGATGCCGCTTATAGCGAAATCGCGCGCGGTTTTGTCCGAGCGAATCGCTACAGCGGAGCGCGGTTTGCGAGCGGCGGGAACAAACGTATAAGTGAATGGGTGCGACGCCACGAGACAGAGCGGCACAGACGGCGGTGCGTGAGTAGCGTATTCAGTGGAATAAAATATTTTAGACGATTTTTGTAGCGAATATGAACACGGAAGCTTCTATCGCAAATGTTATGAATCGACCACCAATACGGTTGTCGAAACATCCCCAAACATAAATATAAACATGTTATGAAAAGTTTGTAGGAAGAAATAAAACAATGTTTTCCAGAATTTAATGATAAGTTACCTTCAATTAACAGCTATATAAATAAAAACATACATACATACATACATATCTTCATGCCAAGTCCATTACGGGGTAGACAGAGAGTATCGAGTGCCAGACCTCACGATCCTGACAACAACAATAAAATTAAAGAATAAAATAAAAACATAGATGCCAAAATGTGCTGTCTTCAAAACAAAGATGGGATATTTTAGGTAACGACATACTATAGACCATGTTCTGAATACGTCCACCTTTACCGCTGCTGATAACCGCTACGGAGATTACATGGCGTGTACAACGCTTTCGCTCCCCGCTTGCCGCTCTAGACCGAAAGTAGTGATAAGAGTACATTATTATTTTTTAGTCGTTTTTTTGTAGGATGAAAAATTTAAATACACTAAAAGCCGAAAATTGGGGTGGAATCTTATAATTTTACAATAACATAGTTGAAATATTTCTTTTTAGGGTTCCATAAAATGCCGCAAAAAGGAACCCTCATAGATTCGAGACGTTTTCCTCTCCGGATGTGTAAAGTTGTAGTTTTTAAGGTATAAGATAGCGAATAAGCATACGAATCTCCTGATAGTAATATATAACCGCGGACTGTAGACACCATAAACGTCAGGTAAGGTGTAGGTGCGTTGCTGTCTTGTGGAAGGTGGGTTGAACCAGGAGAACCGTGTATTTCTTCACTTACCTATCACATAAAAAACTTATACATTATTACGCCATGATTCTCGACAGGGATACTCTCTTCTGTATTAAGTGCCAAATGGTCAATATGGCCGAATGCTCGATTCCTGTTGACTTGCTTAGCTTCAACCACGTTCTATCCTTCCACGTATATCTAAAATAAATACGCCAGTTTCTGATCACATCAATCTGAGATAGTGCTCCAGTGTTTTGATCGTTCAATATATTGATAAATGTATTAAGATAATGAACTAATAACAATATTTTGTTATAATGTAACAAACAACCGTTTTTGTTGGTAACAGTTTATACTTGGTGGTTGGTACTTTTTTGACGGATACAAATTTCATATCCGTCAAAAAAGTACCTACATGTGTAGTCTTCAAATTATATTTTTAGTAAAAAAGTATCTCTCCGAACATAGTCCTTAAAAAGTAGGCATAGGCACAACCAAGGCACTGACGACACAACTAGCCAAAGATACTTAGTCCCACAATGTGATAGGTGGCAAGCCTGCTCCCAACCTGGCTCACATCCAATCCCGAGCAACATTTTTAACTAGAAAATTAGAACGATCACATTTTCTTTGTGTTGTTCGACCCAAAAATCAAACCCAGGACCTCTAGAAGTCAAGTGTAACACCTGAACGGCTAGATCACAGCGTATATTTTAAGTGTTTTATAAAAAAATATTGGTTTGAATAATAAAATTAAAAGGGCAATCTTTGTTATCAAACATCTAACGTTTTTTCTTTCCCTACTTGCTTTACTCTCTTTGAGAACTTGTGAATATTAAAAATGTTATTTTTAAATTAATGAAAACACTAACGACTAAAAAACTAACTAATGAAAAACTGAAACTCAATCTCCTCTATAACAAGATGCCTCATTAGTTGAACACATACAAAGTGTTATCGATTTACAAACACTATTCATGAAATATGCCCCAGATAATATTCTCCCAGCGCATGTTAGTTACAACAGAGTAATTAAAAACAACTTGAAGGTAATTAAATTGTAGAGGCCTTCTTTACTTTGTAAAAATGATCATAGATATCAACCAATGTACATGTATTTTAACAGGTGATATCTTATAAATTTAATAAGTATCTTTACGCCCGTATCAGTAACGAGTTAAGCAGAGTTACAACTAGGGTATCCAGGATTAGTCAAAAGTAGTCAGTCCCACAATGTGATAGGTAGGAAACCTATCGCCAACTGGGCACTTATCCGAAACTAGAGCAACGTAGTTGTATTAAAAAAGTACTTTTACGCCCATATCCCCGAAGAGGTAGGCAGAGGCACAACCAGGGCGCCCAAAAGTAGCCGAAGACACTAAGTCCCAAATAAGTAACACGTTTGTTTTATCAAAAAATTTAAAAACACATAATTAGTTGCCTGACTCCGGATTTGTGCTCAGCGCTAACACCTCATCAGTAGATCACAAAGACAATTTTTTTTACATGTAAGTGCACAAAACCGTAATAAATTTGATATAAATAAATAGCCGCCACATTGACAAAGGGGTTAGCGACCACAACTAACTCAATTACGTACCGCGAGGCTACGCTTCGATTCCCAAGCGGGTCATGGGACAGGCATTTATGTTTTAATCGAAACTTATTACGCAACGAAGGGTGTTATAAGTTTCTGTGTGTGTAAGTGTGTCTGTCTGTCTGTGTCATCGTAGTTCTTCGGTGAATGGATAGATTTTGATGCATTTTTATTCGTGTGTGTTTATTTATTTGAAAGCCTACATAATCGAGATAGTTCTTAGCTATCATTTGTGGAGATCTGTCCAGGCGTTCCAGGTCATCAGCTCATTGGCAGCTCATTTGTAAGTATCGAAATGAATATTAGACGCACTGTGGATATTTCTCACACTTTTGAACGTATATGAGACCTAACAGTTAAATACTAGCAAATGCTGGTATAATTGAGAAAGATTACATCTCCAATGTAACCCTCGAATGCCAATTGGTAAATCCATCGAACTTGGACTCCTTGAATTCGTCTTCACTAGATCTGGTCACATTTTCTGATCAGGAGAACTTATCAAAGACCTGACAAATGAACGGGGAGGTGACTGATGAATCGTAGTTTCAAAGTAACAGTAATATATTTCGTAATCTTTGTAGTTTACTGTGGAAGTGTGTTTGTCTGTTCGTGGCATCATAACTTTTGAACCTATGAATCTTTCATCAGGGGTTTATTGATTTTTTTTAAATTTTGAGATTATGACATTTGTTCAAGTATTTATTTAGATGTATGGTGACTCTGCTGTGCTAAAAATAAGTTTATTTTAGATGTTTTTAGTTTTTTCGAATCAAGTCGAACCGAAGGAGAAATATTTTAGACATGTCAGATCAGTTATGTCGAATGACATTTACCATTATTTTTTTAGAAACAGATTAAACGTCTGTAGAAAAACCGTGTACAGCCAAATCTTACAGCATTAAGACAGTTTGGTTTTTTTTTCGGGTTCGATTCCCTGGTCGGGAAACAAAAATAAAAAGTGTTCTTTTAATTTTGTAATAAAAATTCTAAACTTCAAAACTGCCTTCCTGCCAGGCAGCTCGTAAAAGGCAAACATAGGCGTACCGTCACTAGCACCGTGACATCTGACTAGGAGGTAGA
>NJDC01002405.1:61650-81458 GCA_002245475.1 Calephelis virginiensis
CACAACGTTAATTTTCAAGTTTTCACTTCTGCCGGCACTGGAGCCTTCTTTTTTATAAGATCGGCTGACAAAAGCTGACGATTCATGAATAGAAATTAAATACCTCTGCTACTGGATAAAAATACTACAGATATTAGAGAAATCAAGAATTTTGACAGTTTTTTATGTTATATCTTTGCTATAAATTTTGTAAAGGAGAATAAATCAATTAATAATATGTACTTTTCTATAAATATATATACTTTTCTATATATATTTTTCTTTTCTAGCTAGTAGAGTTTCGCAGCGACTCGCCTGGATTGGTACCACCGCCTTACCTATTCCTGCCGCCATAACGTAATGACGTGTTCCGGTTCGGAGGATAATCTATTTTTATACCCCTAAGTGTCAAGGGTGACTAACCCCTATTTTTTTACCAAAACACATTAAAAAGAAGTGGCAGAACAACGTCTGCCGCGACAGTTAGTCTAAAATATAAAATTCAGAGGCACAACCAGGGCACCCATGACTACTCGAAGACACTAAGTACCACAATGTGATAGGTGGCAAGCCTATCGCCAACCGAGCACATATCCAATCCTGAATAATGTTTTTTATTAGAAAATTGGAAAACCCAAGTTATCTTTTTGTTGCCCGACCCGGGATTCGAACCCGGGACCTCGTGCTCAACAGCTCGTGAGTCGTGTCCAACAACTGAACCGCTAGACTACAGAGGCGACAATTTTGTTTTTACTAAAATTACATTAAAAATATAGCAGAACAACGTCTGCCGGGTCAGCTAGTTTCAGAGTATTATTAAAAATCAACGGTTCATTTATTCAAATGAATCTTCACGAAAAATGTAAATTGATCTTTGACAGGACAGGACGGTAGATGGGATGCAAAGTCTTCTTTTTGAATTAATCTCTCATTTTCTGGAATAGGTGACGCGTGTAACGAACTGAATGGCGGCTTTCAACATAAAGGACCTCCATTGGCTCGTATTACATTAGCATAGCTGCATTATTTTAATTGGGAACACTTGTGTAAATAAAAGATTACTTTGTGAATAGGCAAAGAATTTTAGATCTTATAAAAAATAAAATTTCGACAAGTTTGCTCGCAATTTTTTTTAACTTATTAAAGAAATCTAATATATCAAATTCTCGTGTCATGGTGTGCGTAATTTAACTCCTCCAAAACGGCTTGAATGATTTTCATGAAATTTTGTAAGCATATTGAGTAGGTCTGAGGATAGGCCAGCTCTATTTTTCTAAATGATGAGGGTGGCTCACTCCAATTTTTTTTACTAAATCACATTAAAAATACGGCAGAACAACGTCTGTCGGGTCAGCTAGTAGATTTATAGAAGTTGAAATATGTCGTTAAGAATAATAGTTTCCGTTAAGAAGACCACTTTTTGGCCAAGGTGTTAGGGTACAAGCTTATCTTGAAGTGCCAACTGCGAGGCTTGGGTTCGATTCCCGGCAGGACAGGCATTTGTGTGATAAGCAACAATGACTGCGTTTCCTGGTTTGGGTGTTTATTACTCCAGTATCCATTTAAGATATTTAGAAATATTGTATCCTAACTACTACATTATAGGGCCACCTACTTGTGTGACTGTAACTGTGCCATATAGGCCAACTTCTATGTCAGCGTCTATGTCAACAACGTACTATTCTTCTGCTACGCGTTTTCCGGATTGATCAAAAACATTCACTTAGTTTTTCCCCGTGTTGGTCCGGGCTCCTTTGCTGAATAGACCATCTGCCTTCGTGCCAGGCAGCTCGTAAATGGCGAGCATAGGCTTACCGTCACTAACATCGTGACTTACTAGGTGGTAGAGTTTCGCAGCGACTCGCCCGGATTGGTACCACCGCCTTATCTATTCCAGCCGCCATAACGTCATGACGTGTTCCGGCTTAGAGGGTAAGGTAGACGGTAAACTTACTTTTGCTCAAGGCCTAACATCCTAGCCTCAGGCTGGCAACGCACCATTACCACCTTTGGTGTCTCTAGGCGTCGTCAATTTCTTACCATCAAGAAATCCGTCTGCTTATTTGCCTTCCAATATCATAAAAAAATCTGATTTGTGTATATAAACATATCCTAAAATTTTCTAACGCGTGTAAAACTGTACAGTGCTTATTACTATTCAAATTTAGCACTTCGGCTTCACACTTTTTACTCTATTAACACTGTATACTTTTATTTTTAAATTATCTAACCTAATGCATGTAGGTACCCAGGGAGACCAAGGCTGATATTTCACAATCAGATCAATCGGATATTATCCGAGGGTGGTGTCAAGAGTCTCCGAAACCGGCGTGTTTGTATTAAAAGGGTTATGAATGTTATGGAAGCAAGACAGGTTTGTCAGGATCGTGAGGTCTGGCACTCGATACTCTCTGCCTACCCCGTAAGGGACTTGGCGTGAAGATGTATGTATGTATGTATGTATCTAACCTAATCTAAATCACAGTGAAAGGATTAATTATGTGTAATAACAACTCTTAGAAACTATCTTTAAAATATATTCGGGTTTCCTAAATTTGACGAATGTAGCCGAAGCGCATAATTTAAATAGTACTACTGCAAAATAATAGTAACCAATTTAATCCTAAGTAAAATGTACTTGTTATCGGTTTTAGCATTAGGCCTTCTTTCAGATTTTCCACAGAAATAATTTAAACGAGTCACGGAAACTTTACATTATCGGAAATTATTTCCGCGAAGTTAAAACGAAATTGAATATCTGTATCTTCATAAATTATAACTCGCGTAATGACTTAAATCTTGAATTAAATATGCCAAAGGTAACGCTTGAGGTTTAAATTTCGGAATGTTTTATTCATTCCGTGAATTTCATAACCGAATATGTGATATATGATGTTTAAATATGTAAAATATGTAAGATATTTTTCGTCGTTAGTGATGGGAAAAAAAGATTTACCCGGAGTAAAAGGCATTCCAAATATTGCCTCAGACTGTTAGTTATAACTAAACAAAATTTGGTAAAAAAACTGTGTGTACGGGAAAAGAGAACAGACAAACCGACTAACTAACTCGTTTTGGGTTACATTCTGTATACAATACGTAACAGTCAGTGTTTATAAAAAATATTCTATCGTATTGATATTGTAAATGCGAAAGTTTGTATGTTTGTTTGTTTGCTACTCCTTTACGCAAAAACTGCTAAACCGATTTTCATGAAGTTTTGGTACACAAATACAGGGTAACTTTGATTAAGACATAGGATAGTTTTTATCCCGAACAATGTTCCTGCAAGACCACGCGGGCTACGCCGCTGGCAACAGCTAGTTTCATATACAGATTTAGTTTTTTAGTTTTAATATAATTTTACATATGTATATATTTTTCATAGACATGTAGGGCATGCTCCGCTGGTTCGGTCATGTGGAAAGAATGACAGATGAAAGATTGACAAAGCAGATATACAATGCGAATGTGGATGGATATAGGTACCCGGGGAGACCAAGGCTGACATTTCACGATCAGATCAATCGGATATTATCCGAGGGTGGTGTCAAGAAATCGGCGTGTTTGTATGAAAAGGGTTATGAATGTGAAGGAAGCAAGACAGGTTTGTCAGGATCGTGAGGTCTGGCACTCAATACTCTCTGCCTACAGCGTAAGGGACTTGGCGTGAAGATATGTATGTATGTATGTGTATGTTTTTCGCAATAGATTGAAAGGTATATAGTTTGACTAAGTAAGTCGAAAAGTGACTTTGACTATAACTTTCTATACGGGCATAGCAGTAGGCAATTTCAAGAATTAAAGTAATATTTAGTATTCATTAAAACTTGTTTGTTTTTATGTTTTGTCACGATGGGAGTAAATTTTCTTATTTAAATTATATAATTAAGCGAAATAAAACTACATAAACCGATTCCAACTATTTCATTAGGCGTCGCGATTTGACCATTATGTTTTCGAAATATAACAAACAATTCACATACATTTTATCAACATGCTACTAGTGATATTTGAAATAATGTTGGACCCCCCTGTAATCTTTACTTAAATTTCTAAAAATAATCATCTAATCCGGTTAGCTATTAGCCGAGTAATCGCGTTATAAACATACAATAAAAAGATATAGGTAGTTGTCATAATTCAAAAAAAACTATGTCAAAGATTCTTTTGCAGAAAAGCATAAAAACAAAATATTTATAACAATAATTAAAAAAAAGTATCTTCACGCCCATATCCCCGAAAAAGTTGGCAGAGGCACAACCAGGGCACCCACGACTAGCCGAAGACACGTCCCACAATGTGATAGGTGGCAAGCCTATCGCCAACCGGGCACTTATCCAATCCCGAGCAACATTTTTTTTATTAGAAAATTGGAAAAACCCCGTTTTCTTTGTGTTGCCCGACCCGGGATTCGAACCCGAGACCTCATAAAGTCAAGTCCGATACCCGGACCGTTAGACCACAGAGGCGATAGAACAATAATTAATTGAACATAATTACATAAATATTGATTGATGATGAATTTGTTTTTCCGTTTCTTCTCCTGCCTGGCTAGGTATAGAAATTATAGCTGTTTACGATAGATAGATTGAAGATTAATTTTATTTTTATTCTAAAATTGCATGTTATTAATAATTAAGCTTGTGGTTTATATAAAAAAGTTTGAATATTAAAATTTGTGAATTTTTATCAATATTAAAATGTTTGCACCCCACAATGTGGTAGAATATGTTGGAATGCTTATCAAAGTAATATATGTTTAGCACACGTATACGACAAAATAATCATTTCATTTCGTAAGAGATACAAATAAAAATGAAAAAGAAACACAGCGATAACGTTAACGGAAATGCAATAGAATATTCTCAAACGAAACACTAATTTACAGACAGCTGTAAAAATTCATATTTGCTTTACAACTCTAGCAGTTAAATCTGTTTATCTTTTGTCAAAGAAATTTCGCATTAATTAAGCATCGCGCTCAGCGAAATTCCAATTATGGAGCTTTTGTTTAAGTTCATTTCACCAACTCATTGTCATATTCGCATCGTGTGAAAAATTATTAATATGCATTTACAACGTCAAATTAAATTTCTATTACTGTTTAAATGAAATGTAAACTGAAATGAGTTTTAATATAAAATTTACTTGCTGATTTTTATTTATTTTAAAAATGTATATGTTGATTTACATGTCGAATCTTTGATATCTTTTCAATTTTCTGAAGATTAAGGTTTGTTTCATACAAGCCAGTCCGGTGAACTTCGTATCGCTTAAGAGTAACAACTACTAAAGGTGTATATTGATTAAATAATTGTTTTTCCCATTTTCCTTGCCATTTCCCCGGTTTTTCTCTTCATTAAAATCTTTTCCTGTCTATAAACAATACAAAAAAATTAACAAAATTGATGACTACGCAGGATAGGGATTCATCCTATGCTACTTATATTATAAATGCAAAGTTTGTATGTTTGTTAATCCTTCACGTAGAAACAGCTAAACCGATTTTCATGAAATTTGACACACACAGAGAGGGTAAATTTGATTGACACATAGGATAGTTTTTACCCAAAAAAATGTTCCTGTGGGACAATTAACCACGCGGGCAACGCCGCGGCAATAGCTAGTGTATCATAATATTAATATAACTTTTTCGTCATCGATATTTCATACTTATCTAACGAACGCTTTCTTTCTTTTCTTTCTTTCTTTCTTTCTTTTAAAACGCAACATGTGTAATAGGTGTATGTTCAGTATTAGCATAAAATTCTTTGCCTTTTTTTAATTTGTGACGCTATCGTTAGCAATTGCCATTTGTCAAATTGAAATTTGTTAAAAGTTGAAATTATTCAACACTAGTTACAAGTATAATTTCTTGAGAGTGCAGGGTGTTGTGGGTTTACTAATGAAAGTACTGTGCAGCAACTTTCTCTTCCACCTTACTTTTTTGTGCTGCCATAATGACTCTGTCGTCCGGAGGGTAGAGTACTTCCGGCTACTCTACCCTTGCTACTCTACTTGCACCATATGAGTAACATCCCAGCCAAAGGACAGTGATGCACCTGTAACATCCATGGTGTCCTCAGGCAACGGTTGTGCCTTATGATCAAGAAATCGGTGTGCCTAATCGCTGACCTATCACTTAAAAAAGGTTAGCTATTATTTTTTTTATTCAGAAAAACTTCTAAACAGATATTTACCAAATTTTGTCTAGTAGCCATCAGGTAAACATTTAGGATTCCTTTTAGTGTGAAAAAATCTTACTTACCACAAAAAGCCACTCCCGTTCTTCAGTAAAAATGTTTGGCATCCGTCATTTTATAGTGGTTAATTATATAATAACGCTCTGAACAGGAAGTAATCGAAAATACTTCGCCGTCAACTTCATCGTTCTCTGCGTCAATGAAATTGGATTTCAGATAATTTTAATTTATTTACTAATTATAAAATAATTGCTTTACGTGCTGTGTCCGAAGTCAGTTCAAAGTGCATTTAACAGGTAGTAGAGGATCATAAACTCTATGTCTACCTCTACTATACATAAAAAGGTTATTACCACATTATTTTTTCATACCACTGCCAATTTTTTACATTATTCAACTGTCAAATTCTGGTTCAAAGTGCAAGCTAGTAATTTAATGTATAAGTTTAAGTTAGTATTTAATGTGAATTTGTAATTAGATTTCATTTGGCATATACTATATTGTATATATTTCGAAACAAAGTTGCTTACTGCTGTCTTACCATATGAATGTTTAAATCTTTAAAACTACGCCTTTTGATGAGGTTTTTGATAGATATATTGATTCAAAAGGAATAGTTATATGTATAATAGCATAGACATATTGAAAAATTCTTCCTTTATAACTGACTTCAATGGTTGGTTTTATTTTACTAACATTTATTATTATTAATTTAATCGATTTCTCCTTGAGTTGTAAACGGATGTTATGATTTTTTTATTTTTATTTAATTTTTGTTTTTATTTTTTATTTCTTAGAGCGTACTTCCGGAATGGTTTCATTATCACCTAGTCTGGATCTGTTGATGGTATGCTTGATCGAGGAAAATACTTAATTTTTATGTACAATACTTAATTTAAGAGACTCCGAAACCGGCGTGTTTCTATTAATGGGGTAATGGTTGGAGAAATTCTACTGAAGGAAACCAGACACGTCTGCCAGGATCGTAAAATTTGGTACTCCATGCCACTCTTTGCTACGCTGTAAGGGACTGGGTTGATGATATGTATGTATGTGTGTATTTAAATGATATAATTATAGTAGTTTAACTTACGATGTCAAAGAAAAGCTTTGTCAAATGTAAAACTTTGTTTTAATGTAGAATTTTTGCTAGTGTATTCTAATTATTTAACTGAAATAGTAAAAAAATACGTTAAAAAAGTGCAATCTTTCTATTTTGAGTTTGCAGAAAGAAATCTTTTTTAGAGATATGCTCGCTTATTATACGTACATATTCACTTAACTAGGACTGTATTGTGTCTACAGAGACGGAAATATTAATAAAAAATATATGAAAAACAAACAAAGAACAGCACTTTACATCTTCCATATTAAGATGCTAAAGTATGCTGTGTGGATATTAGCTGTGAGTGATCATCGACATTTGACTTTCCAGCGGAAACATCTATTTTGTTATGTTTTATTTATGCTGTTTTATTATTTTCTTACAATTTCGGAAATGAATTCTGAGTAACTGTAAGATTTAAAATATTAGTTAACAGTTCTATAAAACACGGTATAAAATTATTAAAAACAGTTATATTTTTAGTTCGGAATTATAGTTCGAATCTATATAGTGGCTAAGTTTTTTCGATAGGTATAGTAAACGCGTATGTGGTCTAGCGGTCCGGGTGTTGGACTTGACTGCATGAGGTCCCGGGGTCGAATCCCGGGTCGGCCAACACAAAGAAAATTGGATTTTTCTATTTTTGTAATAAAAAAATGTTGGTCGGGATTGGAAATGTGCCCGGTTGGCGATAGGCTTGCCACCTATCACATTGTGGGACTTAGTGTTTTCGGCTAGTCATGGGTGTTTTGGTTGTACCTCTGCCTACCTCTTCGGGGATATGGGCGTGAAGATACTTTTAGTAAACGGATTTCACAATGGAAAGAAATACCACCCAGAGACATCAAAGGTGCTAATGATACGTTATAAACTAGCTTCTTTCGAAATTATACGAGCTATCTTACTCTATAATTATCTTCTAGCCTCTTTTAAAATCATAAAAGCTATCTTATTCTTGAACTGAAATATGACAGAAGCAGGATGGTTGCACCGATTCGGGTAAATCGACCACCTTGAGAGCTTAATTGACAAAAAAGCAGGCTCCTTACTACCTACTTTTACGTTAGTAGTTTGCGTCACTTCAAAGAAGCCCCTGATCAATATGGATATTTTTTTTATACAAGAGGAGGCAAACTTGCAAGTGTGTCACCTGATGGAAAGTGATCTCCGCCGCCCACGGATATCCGCAACAGTATGTGTATCACAGATGCGTTGCTGACTTTTAAGGAATGAGTACTGTCTTTCCTTGAAGGTCCCTAAGTCATAATCGTTTGGGAATACCGCCCTCGGGAACTGATTCCACAAAGGTGTCACAAAATCGTTGTTCTTTTTTAATCCCCAATGGAAAAATATGTTGTTATAAGTTTGATGTATGTGTTTGGGTATATGATCGTGTGCGTTAGTGTGTGTGTGGGCTGATTTGGATTTGTTTGAATATGAAGCCAACTAGATCGAGATGATTTGGATGGATGATAATGGAAGGCAAACAAGCGGACGGTTTTTCGGATGGTAAGGAATTCACGTCGCCTAGAGACACCAAAGGGGGTAATTGTGCGTTGCCAACCTGACGAACGCCTTTCACTTCATGCCTACTCCGCGGCCGACCGTCACATGACATGCGACACATAGACCAAAAAATTTGAAACGATGTATTAAAAGTTTCACTTTAAAATATTATATAATTGTTATAAATTATAACTAGAAAAAAATGTTAACCCTTTTAAAGCCGGAGCGGGTACATTAAAATAATCAATAATTGCATAATCATTAACTATTTCAATGTACTCTCTAGTCTAACATTTAATCATTAGTTCAAATTCATACCGTAATATTTTCTCTTTCAAACAATGTGGGAATTTCATATTTTCAAATTTTATATAATTCTTCCCGGAAGCTTCTAAATAATTGCTATTGTAATGGCCGACCTTAATAAATTTAATTTCCCTCTGGATAACCATTATTTTTTTATTAGTAAGAAAGGCGTTATACTTATACGAGTTTTTGTAATAAAAACTTGTTTACTTTTAAAACGAAATGGAAAGAAAAAACAATGAAATGGAAACATTAGAGACTTGGTAAAAGCAATTTAATAATTAAAATCTTAACTTTTCATGTTTCTTTTCTACAGCATCTTTGAGTCCGTATCTTCGAAGAGGTTCAGAGTTCAGGGATATTACAACCAGGTCACTCACTTTTAACTAAAGATTCTAGACCTACAAAGTAATAGGTGCCAAACTTATCACCAACTGGCCTATGTTCCTTATATCTTTCACACATAATTTCTGTCTGTTATTTCACGACTAACAAAAAGAAAATGTTGTTTTTCCAATTTTCATTTTAAAAAAAATGTTGCTCGGGATTGGATATGTACCCGGTTGGCGATAGGCTTGTGGGACTAAGTGAGTTCGGCTAGTCGTGGGTACCCTGGTTGTGCCTCTGCCTAGATCTTTGGGGATTTGGGCCTGAAGAAACTTTGTAAATTTTGAATAATTATTATTATTAAGCTAATAGTATTGCCTATTAATCGCCTCTGTGGTCTAGCGGTTCAGGCGTTAGACTTGATTGCATGAGGTCCCGGGTTAAAATCCCGGGTCGGGCAACAAAAAGAAAATTTGGGTTTTCCAATTTTCTCATAAAAAAATGTTGCTCGGGATTGGAAATGTGCCCGGTTGGTGATAGGCTTGGCACCTATCACATTGTGGGACTTAGTGTCTTCGGCTAGTCGTGGGTGCCCTGGTTGTACCTCTGCCTACCTCTACGGGGATACGGGCGTGAAGATACTTACTTACTTACTAATAGTATTGCGATGAGGTTGTCACATACCGACATTAACGAAGGTCAAAGGTACACAAAGAGTCGATTAAATCTGCACTTCAACAAAATAGGTTTTAGAAATCATGTGGATGCTTAAACTCATTTGCAAAACAATCTCGGTTAAATGTTACTACGTAGTTGTTACTCTAATGTTGACTACAAAGCTTGAAGTTTGAAGCTTAAGCGTGTTAAACATTGGGGTTCCTATGAATTATTTACACTAATGTTTGTGGCTTTGCGCTTACTGCGGGATAGCGACGATTTAAGAGTGCACTTTCTAGTATAATTCTTAATACGTATTAAGTCTTTTGCAGGGTAGGCGTAGCTTTAGTGTCACGTGTTACTTTAACAGACCTGCCTAGCTTTCTTCACTGGCTTTGCGCTAACTGCGGGAAAGCGATGAATTAAGAGTGCACTTTACACTACCTTTCTTAACTTCATGTTAAGTCTTTTGCATGGAAGGCAGAGTTTTAGTGCCATGTGCTACTTTAACAGACCAGCCTACCTTCTTTCACATTCTTTTAATTAAAGAGGCTGGTTTTCAAGATTCTTGACATTATCCTCGGATTATACCTGAGTGATATGATCGAAGAATATCAACCTAGATCTTTCCGGATACATCCAACCATCCACATTCGCATTGTATATTTGCTTTGTTAATCTATCTTTTACGCTTTTCATGTTGCCGAATCAATGTAGCATCTTCATACTCATTTAAAAAAAAAACATTTTAAAATTAACATTTTCTACTACTCACATTTTTTCTTTGATCTCACTATTGCAAATTCGTTCTTAACTCATTAGGAAAATTTATCAAATGCTAATATTTACACTATATAATATTTAGAGGTTAGGTATGCTTTTTTCATTTTTGTCTTCTTAATTTTCCAACCTAGTTCGAAGAGTCTTGAACTGATTTTAATTGAACTTCTACCGAGGAATAGAGGTTGTAGGACGACAATTAATAAGATGCCACTTTTACCGGAAAACTTTCACGCTAGAAACACAATACCTTAACTGCTAGATGCATAGTTTTTCTAAAAGTATAAATTATAACAATAAACTTTTTAAACGACTAAATAGATTCTGCTCGAACTTGGCATATAGATAGTAATAATAAAACATACATCAAGAAAGAATGTTTGCCATGAAAAAATAAAATATTGTATTAAAATTCGTCAATAAAACTAGGCCGATTGAAATTTTGCCTGCCGCTAGTCTATAATAAAACATAGAAGGACATAGACTTCTACTTATTCCTCATATCCAAATAATTTCTGAAGACCTAAAGAGAAATACGCCCGCGAAGTCGTGAGTAACAACTAGTTTTTAATATTATTCTTTGGTACTAATTACAAAATGAATGGGGACTAATTAAAAAAATAATAAAAACAACCTGTCTGGTTGAACATAATTACATTGTAGACTTTATTAGAGACTCAAGAAAAACAAGAAGTTTTTATAATTAAGAGACAAACAAGCAATATAATTACTACTTTTATTTTACTGTATTTTTTAATAAGATAGCACAGCGCTCTCCTGCCGGTAAAAGGCAACCGTGACCTATAGACACCATAGATGTTATTGGTACGTCCCTGTTCAGTGGTGGAGTTGTAAAATCTAATGTGCGATTCTGTTGAATACCTTATGCTTTTGACCAGAATACGACAATACCAAACACTAACACGATCCCGGTGGATCTCATAATGGAAAAGTTGCTAAGCTCTACTACCTGGTAATGACCTGATTTACTAATGCTTCCTACTATGAGTTCCCATACAAGAAGCCAAATGGTCCATTCTATTTATTAGACCAGGACAAATGCAATGAAAAACAAAAAAACGGGTTCATATGTTTAAATACAGAAAACATGCCACTCTAGCAACATGGTATAATTACCAACTAAGAGCGGACGCAATAAGCTGACCATTTATAATGGTTCAGACGTTTTAATTCAAGCCGTATGTTGTAAACTGGAGCTGTTTGGCAAGGCTTGCAGCATTTTTGGCTGGAAAACTATTAAGTGGATAGTACAGCAAAAGAATTTAAGTTAGAGAGGTTTTCAATTGTAGGTATTGTTTGAAAACAATAGCGAAAAATTCTTAGCAAAATTGCAATGTTGGACATTATATAAAGAAGCAGATTTTCGAGCTAAATCTTTTAAGGTTTCAATATAAAAAAGTTAACCAAATAACACTGAAAATATTCATTTTTAAAAAGCCCAGATAAAACATACTTGTAATGAAATTAATTACTGTCTCGTTAAAATTCTACTATAAAACCGATAAATCCGTTCAAAAGTATTGATGACAAACACACAAACATACACACCAAACTAATTACCTCTCTTCCTCCATCGTAGGTTAAAAAAGATTTAACTGTGCATTCATACGTGTGAAGATCACGCCACAATTGCTTTTATCTCTTTAATGTCGTATTACAGAAAAAAAAATCCATTTATTTTATTCCATTATTATTCCATTATTATTATTAATTCCATTTATGCTTACATCGCTTTACTTGTTAAAAAAAGACAATAAGAACTTATACAAATGTTATGTTACTTGATCCTTTTTCCAAGTCAATGAGAAAAATGTGTTGAAATTACTAAAAAACTATTTAGATTTTTAAAATAAACGCTTACTGTATGCTTTTAAAGCTACTTACATGCTACGTAATGAGTGAGATCAAATTTACTACTTTTGTATTTAAAAAAAAATGTAAATTAAATTATATAAGACTTCATGAGGTCCTGGGTTCGATTATCGGATCAGAGAATAAAATAGAAAATGTGTTTTTTCCAATCTTCTAATACAAAAAAATTTGCTCGAGATTGGATGTGTGCCTGGTTGGCGATAGGCTTGCCACCTATCATATTGTGGGACTTCGGCTTCGGTAGTACCTTCGGCTAGTCGTGAGTACCCTGGTTGGCCCTCTGCATACTTCTTCGGGAATTTGGCCTTGAAGAAATTTTTTTTACAATTAATACATACTTCTAATTTTTTACGCTTTTCGATACTTACTACGGCAGAGGTTATTTTTTTATAAACCATAGACATTATCACCACACAGTTTATAACAAAGTCGCTTCGACTGACTGTCCCTGTGCATCCTAAAATATTTAAAACTAAGAGACGGATTTTGATATGATTTTTTTGCTCATACAATACAACATTTTAAAAATCAAGACCTTTTATTTTAAACAAAATGTAAGCACTGCACTGTGCTATTAACAACATCTATCTAAACTGTTTCGCTAGCGATTCGCACATTTTCTAAATTGCAGCTCGCAATCAGCATTTTCTTGTTATAATTAACATAACATGGTTGTTGGCTTAATTAAAATTTTAATTTGATAGTCATACAAAGCAAGAATATGTAATATTGTGGTTTTTGACGAACTCCAAAAAAGGAGGACGTGATCAGTTCGACTGTGTTTGACTTTTTTAATGAAACGAAATGCAACAAGATAAGTTCAAATGTCAATTAAAGTTATCGTAACATAGGTACAATTCGTTTTTTTAAGGGTTTTTTTTTTCGTTTTTTTTTTCGTTAAGTAAACACATAGCATTTGTTACAATTTCTCACATCAATCATACGCATTACGTAGAATATTATTAGTTATAAACCTCAGTTGTATCTTATATTTGTAGCAATAAAGTTGTTTTAAATTTGTTATGATATTACATTTAATTTACGAATCCTTTTACGGAGAACGAAATTTATTTGAACAGATAGAAAGTAAACTATGAAATTGAAAATGCAGAAATGATTTATTGGTTGAAACTTTTTTTTCTAGACAAAAACCCTAAAATGAGAATATGTAAGAGAATGTATTCATAATTTTGCAATATATTTGATGTGAACCATTGATTAACAGAAAATAGTCTTTGAAAAAGCAAAAAAAAAAAATAGATTACAAGTATTCGATTCCAAAGAATAGTTACTAGTGAAGTTAATAAAGTACAATTTTATGAAGTGATGTTCTGGTAACACAACAAGATTTATTTAAATATCGATACAAACGATTGAAATGTGTTTGAGATCATTTGCTGTCATTTGTCTGGTCGCCTCATCTGTCATTACGAGTGTTCATCATATATTATGAGTGTTGAAGTATAAGTTAAATTTTTTAACCTTACTTGGTTTTGCTACTGGTTTTGGTTTACTTTATGATTTAGATCTTGTTATTTTCTAGATTACCAATAATTTTGCCACTCTTTATTTTTTTTATTTGACACTTTTTATCACTTGACAGCACAATATCACTTTATGAAGTTTTTTTATGTAATTAAACCATATTTATTAAGTTGCTAATGTTTAGGGTTAGGTAAGATTTCTAGTTGTTTTTTTTTTGTTACTGATGTGTGGTAAAATTTAGGCTGTCAATAAATATTTTCTTTCTTTCTTTGAGTTAATTTAACTGAAGTATCGAGATCAGAACTATGTGACAAATACTCGGATACCCATGAATTAGCTATACTGCTTTATATGACTCGTTTCATAAATTTCACATGTAGCTGCATCTGCGTGGTCGAACATATTGCATGTTATATCGATATTGCACTCAAAACAACATTTACGGCACTTTTTTTAAATTGAAACGAGTTTTTCGTGAAAACGAGATCATTATTCTTAAAAAATCTATTTAACATCCAGAGCTTTAATCAACTCTGTACCGTGAACTCTGTACCTATCCAAAAACGAAAAAAACAAAGTAACACACTTTTACATTTTTAATTTTATCATTCAGTGATAGCAGTGATAATAAATATCATTTATTCAATTTAGCTTATCATACTCGTTCAATAGATCTTTCTACATTTTCAACCCTATTGATTGTCCATTATCAATAAATATCATTGTTTCGGCATTGTTGGTTTCGGCAAAAACGAAGTTTAAATTTCAATTTGAGAGATTCAGAAGATTCAGTGTAGAGTTTCGCAGCAACTGGCCCGGATCGGTACATCCTCCTTACCTATTGCTGCCGCCATAACGTGAGTGCTTGCCATTGACGTATTCCGGTTCGGAGGGTAAGGTAGCCGGTAAACTCACCTTTGCTCGAATCCTAACATCACAGCCTCAGGTTGGCAACGCACCATTACTAACTTTGAAGTCTTTAGGCGGCATGAATTTCTCACCATCAGTAAATCTGTCTTCTTGTGTGCCTTCCAATATTATAAAAAAATACGGATAGACATACAAACATTCTTAAAATGCTAAAAATGTGTTCTCCTGTCTCTTTCTGGTTGCCTGCACATATTTTTTGTATTACCTTCAATGTACAGAATTCACTCGTCTACAGTTTTATCAAAAGCATAAATAAATTGGAAATTGTAAATGTTATCAATAAATATAATTCTACAATAAACTTATTTCTTTGTTACAGATTGGGAACCTAAAACATTTTTACCTTTTTTCACATCCTCACCTAAGTAAGAGATCTACAAATGCAAGTAAAGAATACATGATCAAATTGAAGAACGATCCCCAGGTAATTTCATATTTATTTTTGTATCAATATGAGATGGATGTTACGAGTATGTAAGGCCCGAAACACATAAGACTCGTATTTTTTGTAATACTGGTGGCCGATACTTGCTATCATTTACTATAATTTTTTTCTTTGTTTATGATATGTGTCGCATTTTTCCTAATACCAAATAATGGTAGACGGATTTCTGAAATTAACAAATACACGTCATTTGAATGCTTTTATAAAAGACTAGCTTCTTATCGCGTCTAAGTTGCCATATCCAATGCCAAGTGTCACCATTTCTAATATTATAGATTTTAGTTCAACTGTGATAGGTATTCGATCATCATATCAGTTATACACAAACCCATTTAAGGCATATACACACGTTATACACGTTTATCATCCAGCAAAAGATAACAAAAATTCCATAAGACTAAAATGATAAAATTAATTATTCCATTCACGACTCTATCAACAAAAACATATTTTATTAAAGCACTAGCAATTTCACGCAGCTTCGCCCGCGTAACTTGGCTTTTACTGCACCGATTTGATGAAACAAAGCTTATGTCGCTCAGGGATAATGTAGCATTCTACGGGTGAAAGAATTTTTGAAATCGATTGATAAGTTTTGGAGCTTATTCATTTCAAACAAACAAAAACATTTCCTCTTTATAATATTAGAATATAAAACTTGACTTTTGATAAGATAGACACAAAAAACAGTTAAGAAATATGAATCACCATCCTATGATAGGCTTAATGATAAAGTCTATAGGCCAAACTACCTTCTACGACGAACTAACCAGCTAGAACATTATTGCGGTAGCAATAGGTAGGCAGTGGAGCTTTGCTTGATGTTGCACAGCACTGCCTATTCTTGTGGTAAGGAATCATTCTCGTCTTTTATAGATCGTCAGGTACCGAGACAGATTTTCTATTTTACACGGGGACTCGGATCAATAACGGATAATAGTTACATTAATATGAATAGAATAATAAAGTAATCTATTGTATTCTAGTAAATTTCGTTATATTTATTTTTATAAAGTTGTGTATCTAATGTTCTAAATATCGATAAAAGATTTACATTACTAGGCAATTATAATATTCTAAATCAACTGACCAATTTAGATCAACACAAGTAATATATTTAGTAAAAGAATCACTAACAAACAAAAAATAAAGCCAAGATTTCACAACGCGTATCAGCCTGATATGTATCTGGCCTTATCGTGGGATTGGTTATTGTATCCTATAAATCTTGGTTGAGTTTCGTAATGCCATTTGGGAATATTGTTTTTCGGAAAGATACATAATAAAATAGGTACACGCTGTATAACCAAATTACATACACTCAATTGTATTAGTATATAGGTTAAATCGAAAATAGATACTGAGAAGAATTAAACCCTAAGGGTTTTTGAAAGGTTCAAATAGCAAATACATCGTAGACTTTCTCAAAAAATATATCTTCACGCTCTTATTAGCTAAGAGGTAGGCATACGCTAAACCAGGACACCCAAGAAAAGTCAAAGACACTAAGTCTAATAATATGGTAGATGGCAAGCCTATTGCCAACCGGGCGAATCCCGGGGTAATTTTTTTTATTAGAAAACTATCTGTTCTGGCGGACTTTGTTCAGTTTCTATGGAACAAATTAAAATATTATTTTTCCTAATCTCAAACGGGATGAAAAGTATTATTTTTCCGAATCGTAGCTCTAAGCTACCTCTTCATAATTTTTTAGCCAAATCGGTTAAGCCATTCTGGAGTTGCAGATAGTGTAACTAACACGACTTTTTTGTATATAAAGTTAAAAAAAAAAGGATTTTAAATTTGTTGCCCGACCTTGAAATCCAACTGGAGACATCATGAAGTCAAGTTCTACACCGGACCGCGTGCTTACAGAGGCGATTTCCTTAATATACGTATCTATATAAAGGGTTACAAATGCAAAACTTTTCTAGAGCGGCTTTAGTACATCAACAGCAACAACATTTATTCTACAACTTTTAAAAAATCACGGAAAAAGAATTTGGTTCTCCTTACATTTTGTCAGAGGAGTAAACAGTGTCTGTACTAATGCAAAAGTTTAATATTATCTTATATTATAAAATTCGTGTGTCATAATGATCCTTCCCGTACGCCTCCGAAACGGCTTGACCGATTCTCATGAAATTTTGTGAGAATATATTTTAATAGTTATGAGAATCGGCCAACATCTATTTTGCATACCCCTAAGTGAAGGGTGACTCGCCTCAATTTTTTTATTAAAATCAGCTAGACTATATATTAAAAAAAAATCCCCGTTTCGCGTGTTTATCGCATCATGCCTGAACGAGTGGATAAATTCTTCTAATTATTTTGTCGTTATGTTATCGTCAGAAGAAGGTTTTTATGTAAAAAAAACGGACAATGGGAAAAACAATGCTTTAGTCCATACAAACTGTTAGTAGCTGTGAATGTTTTATTGATTCAGGCGTTACTTTGCGGAAATCCATTGTAACAGATGTAGATTGCCTTTATTTTGTTAATTCCGCGTAAGCAGTGTAACTGTTGTGGCAAATAATCCTCCGAATAGCACAGAATGTGACAAGCCTAACTAACTTTCCAACGGCCTACCACCGCGACCAGGCCACGAATAAAGCAAGAGCTCGGGAAACAATATAAATTTTTACGTCTTTCGCATGTGACAACCCTACCTTAATTTCCCACCACCCACCACCGACACAAGATCGCAAATAGAGTCCGAACTCGAGAAACAAAACAACTTACAACCTATTTTATTGACTCGTCTGTCGTCATTTGTATTTCCCTTGGTCATCGCATCACGTCTAAAGGTTGGACCAATTTTTTGAAGTGAAAACTTCTTTAGCGGCGTTGCGCACTTTTTTGAAATTGATAAAGTAAAGTACCTTCACGCCCATATCCCCGAAGATGTAGGCAGAGGCACAACCAGGGTACCCACGACTAGCCGAAGATACTAAGTCCCACAATGTGATAGGTGGCAAGCCTATCGCCAACCAGGCACATATCCTATCCCGTGCAATTTTTTTTTTATTAAAAAATTGAAAAAATCCAATTCTCTTTTTGTTGCCCGACCTGGGATTCGAACCCGGGACCTCATGCAGTCAAGTCCAACAACTGAACCGCTAGACCAAAGAGGCAAATGGATTGAAATGGATAAAATCTTCTAAACTCTCGTCAGGACAAGTGACCTGAATTTCGTAAGACGAAAATTCGTAAGACGGCGCAGGGTGCTTGCGCGAATGTTCGTGTTGTCATGTTTGTGTACGATAGTGCAATAAATGAATATTGTATTCTACAACATAAATGATAGTACTTTCATACTAATAATTAAAGCGATTCGTGCAAAATTATTTCCTAACCATTCCAAAATATCAAAAATGCACAACGTTAACATTAAAGTTTTCACTTCTGCCGACACTCCCGGAGTGCAACCCGTTTTTTTTGTTGTGTTAGTTATTGTCAGAGTTTGTTGTTAGGACCCGCACGGGACAAGGTCAGTAGGGTCATAGGGGCTTGACAAATTAAAATAAAAAATACATCCGAAAAATAATACCTTTTTGTTTCATGATAAGAAAATAAATTCTAACTTTGTTAGTCAATTAATTTTGACCTTTTCAAGGGAAATCCAATAGATAATACCGAACAAATCCCTGGTATTAAGTTATTTAATGATTTAATAGGTATCGTAATAGCCATCATATGACTATCAGTCATATTAACTTCAGAATTCTTTTTCATATTTAGAACTAGTTATCACTCGCGGATTTATCCATAAAACATTTATTTTGATTACGTAACTGAGTGATTTTGTAAATAGTTTTTTTATAAAAGACTAGCCGTCTTGGCGAACTTCGTATCTCTTGACGTTGTTAGCTACTGAGAGTGTGTAAAGAAAAAAATAAATATTGTTTTTCCTATTTTACCTGCAAGTTTCCCAGTTTTTCTCTTCGTTTCAACCTTCTCCTGACAGTAACTAAAACATCTAAAATATCAGAAAATATTAATTTATTTGGAAATTATATATTAAAACATTTTTTGAGTAATTTTCTTAAGTGAAATTTTCCTGGATAATTTGTACAATTAAAAAAAAGTATCTTCACGCCCATATCCCCGAAGAGGTAGGCAGAGGTACAACCAAGGCACCCACGACTAGCCGAAGATACTAAGTCACACAATGTGATAGGTGGCAAGC
>NJDC01002405.1:81595-95808 GCA_002245475.1 Calephelis virginiensis
GTCTTCCAAATTTCAGATAAATCCGTTCAGCCATTCGAGCGTGAAAGAGTAACAAACATCCATACATACATACTTACAAACTTTCGCATTTATAATATTAATAGGATTTTGTGCATCAAAATTGGGCATTTTACTGCAGGCTCCGACGTGATGTCCGAAAATATAACTAAGTAGCAGGGATAACTTCAGAACAATTATTGTTATATTATATGTAATAAATATTTAATTTTAAGGCCAAACTATATAATAGTTGATGATTTGTATTCAGTATATGTAGTGTTCTACGTGTATACAATTTTAAAAGTTTGTATTTGCTACAAGTACCTACACTCATAGGCAGATTTAACCGTACATATTGTATTTTTGTTGATTTAAGAAAATCGTGAAATTTGGTTAAACCCTTTTTATGTGAAAGGTCAGCATCGAACATACATCCCAATGTATGGTCGATGGAAGTCAGCAAATAATCACACGGATCTCCTGATAAGAGAAAACCATGGCCTATAGACACTATCGATGTTACTGGTGCGTCGTTGTACTGCGGACAGACTGGAATAGAACAGAGTCGTTGTGGCTATAGGAATAGGTAAGGCGGTGGATCCCTACCCTTATGTACTGCTTAGCACTCTACCACTTGTGGTGTTGTTGGTTATGACCTTTTTTACCTAGGCTCGAAAAAATATCATTGTCTGAAATGTTTGTCAAAAAATCACGTTTATATTTTGCTGAAAAGTATACAAAAAATTAAAAAAATATAACAAAACATTGTTTGAATTTACTCGTTTTTAGATAAGACAGTATTCTGTTTGTATGGAATGTGAAGTAACATTTTATTTCGTAGCGTTATTGAGTGACCAAAATAAGATATTTCAAGAATAAAGTTCAAGCTGTTAGCTATCATAAAACGAACTCTGTCTCGATGATCTAATAGGCTGGTATTGGACTTGGCGTCGTAAAGTCTTGGGTTTGAACCCCGGGTTGGCCTACAAACAGAAAATGTATTTTTTTTTTAATTTTACAAATAAAAACAACGTTGCAAAGGCTTGGATATGTGACCGGATGGATAGGCTTGCCACCTGTCATACTGAGGAACTTAGTGTCTTCGGCTAGTCATGGCATCCCTGGTTATACCTCTGCCTACCTCTTCTGAGATACGCGTCTGATACACTTGTGACATAAAATTTAGAATAGTTTTTATGTGAATGTGAAGTAACATTTTATTCAGTTGCGATATTGGGTAATTAAAATAAATAATGGAAATTATCATATTCGAGATGGGGTTTGTGCTTTAAAGATAAGAATAAAGTTCAAGTAAAATGTAAATTGGCAATGTTTTAGCGCCATTTAAATATATTAAGCAACTGCTTCGTAGACTGCTTATTATAAGCTATGAAATGTTCAATGAACTTAAGTCAGCTATGTCAGTACTTTCTTTATAAAGAAGGTATAAATAGTACTACTATTTAAATTATGCACTTCGGCTTTACATTTCTTAATAATTTGGCTTTTTATACTTTTATTTTTAAGTTGGCTGAACTAATCTAAGTTTAAGCGAAATGATTAATTATGTAATAGCAACTCTATATATAGATAACTTTAAAATTCATTCGGATTTTCGATATTATTTACATAATTTAAATAGTTCTACTATACTCATGCTTAAAAAAACGTTATTAGAAATTATTCAGACTTATATACTGTGTATAAAATATAATAAATAACTATTGTACAAACTGTAAAAAACTGACTTCGATTTAAATAAGCCATTTAGGCTCACAAAAGTTAAGGATTTTTCTCAATTTTGCTGGTATTTCAATATCAAACACAGACAAATCTGTTCTCGTCGGAAGTACGCTCCTTCAAATCCAAAAATATTTTTTTAAATTAGTTCAACTATGATGAGGAAGTCGACAACCGCACTTGATCGGAGTGCTTCTATGTTTTCCTATGTCACATCAACAATTAAAGCACAGCAAAATAGCAAAAATCCAACTTCAGTTTCAATAAGTGAATCATTTACTTATTCAAAAATTAAGTATTTTCTCAATTTCACTGAGATTTAATATAAACAAATTAATATGTATATTTGCAATTTTCTAGTAAAAATAATGTTGCCCGGGATTAGATATGTGCCCGGTTGCCGATAGGCTTGCCACCTATCACATTGTGGGACTTAGTATCTACGGCTAGTCTTGGGTGCTCTGGTTGTGCCTTTGCCTACCTCTTCCAGAATGGGCGTTAAGATACTTTACCTAATAAAAGATTTTTTTTGATTTGGACTTCATTGTAAAATCAATTAACACACCTACATAAAATATACGTGCCAAAAACATATCCTCTTCCTTTTTTCGAAGTCAAAATATGATACCTTTATAATAAAATTAACTTATAAAATGTGACAATCTCCTAAATTAATCTCTCATGTTACCTATTTTCTTTCTCTAATAATTTCCACCTATTTGAAGTGATATCATTTTCTAAATATAGATAAAATGATAAAAAATTCCAATTAAAGATTTTCTGGCCATCATAGATATTTATTTCTTTATTATCTACAGGTATATTTTGGGCATAAAAGCCTGTCCACAAGAGACATTCTACGTGATTAGATAATTCATGTAATGGTTACTTGTAACGCGTTTTTATAATTCTGTAAGAACTATACCACAGTATTGGATATGGAATAAGTAGAATTTGATGAACTTGACGTCGACTTCCACTTCGCTTAAGACATTTCCAACCACGCCAGATTTACAAGCCACAATACAATCACTGTATTCGAGTCAATAAGCAGGGAATTCAAATCCCTGTCTTTATAGCTATGAACATGTAATACAGTATCTGGACGTAACATAAATTAGTACATACGAGTAGCTACGCGCGCAAAACGCTCTTTGTGGACTGACCCTAATAGTGGATGAAATAGATGTTACAGGTGCTTGTTTGTTATATGGCAAGGATGTTAGGTCTTTTATTAAATAAGACAGTGGAACCCTACTCAGCCACATCGCTGCACAGCACTCTACCGCCATTGTTCCCGTTGCTGCTGACTCATTTAACCTGTACTTTTCCCCCGTGTTGGTCCGGACTCCTTTGCAGAATAGACCATCTGCCTTTCTTGCCAGGCAGCTCGTAAAAGGCGAGCACAGGCTTATCATCACTAACACCGTGACATCTGAGTAGGTGGTTTGGTGGTAGGAGTTTCGCAGCGACTTGCCCGGATTGGTACCACCGCCTTACCTATTCCTGCCGCCATAACGTCATGACGTGTTCCGGTTCGGAGGGTAAGGTAGCCGGTAAACTTACTTTTGCTCGAGGCCTAACATCCTGACCTCAGGTTGGCAACGCACTATTACCATCTTTAGTGTCTCTAGGCGGCGTCAAATTCTTACCATCAGAAAATCCGTCTGCTTGTTTGCCTACCTATAACATAAAAAAAAACTTGCCTCTAACCTGGAAAATTCGAATAATTTGTACACCACTACATTATATTTGTGTTTACTGGGCATACTGCAAACATATTCGTATTTTATTTCTTAACCAGCAGCGTCCCTGCTTCAAAGGGGTGGATAAACCTCAATGTCTCAATCTTCACGCCTATATCCTTAAAAAGGGCATCCATGACTAGCTGAAGACACTTAGTCCCACAATGTGATAGGTGGAAAGCCTAACCAATGTGTGCCAAACGGGCACACATCCAATCCCGGTAATTTTTTTTTAGAAAATTGGAAAAACCATATTTTTTAATGCCCGACCCGAGAATCGAATCTAGGACCTCATGATGTCTAATCCAACACCTGGACCGCTAAACCACAGTGGCGACTATGTTAAACATAAAAACCGTCCTTTTGAATCTATTTATAAAAAAACCGCATCAAAACCCATTGCATAGTTTACAGGTCTAGGCATAGTAGATAGTGTTTTTTTATATTATATAGTGATTTTTATTAGTGTTGACATATTTATTATTATTTTAATATTACCGGACACAAAACTTGCGCATTGTAAAAATTAAAAATGCATGCAACTTTCATAAGATCCTTTTTTAATAAAGAAAGATAAGGATAAAGCGAAAAGTAGATTGGTGTTGTTTTAGCAGCAATCGAATAAATTTAGCGAATTGTGTCGTTGTCTGCAGATTGGGATTGGCCATGAAGTGTTCAGTGAACTCCAGTTTTATAAAGGAACAACTGATGTAATCTTGTTGAGATGTTTTACAGTTCAAAGCTTTTAAGATATCAGTATTACGGGTATCTGCACCGTTATTTTAAATTAGGATTAGCTGAATTAGAAAATACTTGATACTGTTAAGTTTTTCTTTCTTTTATCTTTACATTGTTGAGGGAAAGAAACTTTCTAAAAAATTATATGTTTCAGGAATATTGCGCAAACGAAAATGTTTATTATATACTTAAAGCACAACGTAGAAACCTTTCTAAAAAGGTGTAAATTTGTGTAACAATAAAGTATTTCCACGCCCATATCCCTGAAGAGGTTGGCAGAGGTACAATCAAGGCTCCTACTACTAGCCGAAGACACTAAGTCCCACTATGTGATAGGTGGCAAGCCTATCACTTAGCGGATACATTTCGTTAGATCCTTTCTTATCCCGGACAACGATATTTGAATAGGAAAATTAAAAATACGCATTTTCTATTATTTTTTGTTGTCCAATTCAGGGATCGAACCCGGGACCACAAGAAGGCAAGTCCAATGCTGGTGAATGTACACACATTAAAATCTGTTCAACTGACAGCTGCACAGCTGCACAGCTGTCAGTTGAACAGATTTTAATGAATAACACTATACTATTACAACTTGCAGAATAAAGACTATATTTCAATACGCAGCCGAATTTGCGCTCCAACAGCTGGTTTTTAATATACAATTAAGATGAAATATATTCAAAAATAAAATGATAAATGTATTTCTTTAGTTAGAGATAAGCTCGCCTTTTGTGCATTTTTAACTTCTCGTGTATTTTGTGTATTTTAATTTTTGTGTGCAATAAAGTGTTAAATAAATAAAATAAATAAATAAATGTACTACCATATGTTTAATGTACAAAATATCTCATATATCTTATATATATATATATATTAAAGAAAGTCGTGTAAGTTACACTATTTATAACTCTAAAACGACTGAACCGATTTGGCTGAAAACTGATAAGGAGATAGCTGAGAATCAGAAAACGGACATAGAATACTTTTATCCCGTTCGACTATAAAGGAACTAGGAAAAATAAGATTTATTTTTTCCCATACAAATTAAACGGGTGGAACGAAGCTCTCCTGAACAGCTAGTATTATATGAGGGGTCATAAATGTAATGTTACATTTATGATCCCTAGCTTTTCCTATGGCTCATACTAAGCTACTACTGCGTTCTGTAATCATATGTTTTCAAAATCACAATTTAAAATAACTGCAAATCCAGTGGTCTGAAGTTTCAGAGTTACAAAGTTATATCTAAGTCAATAAATCCAAAGCAATAAGATAGATAAGAATTTTAAAACAAATGTGAGAATATCTTTAACCTTCCTTATTTTGGGTTCCTTAGCTAAACGGCTGAAATGCTTTTCCTCGTGTTGGTCTGGGCTCCTTTGCAGAAAATACCATCTGAATTCCTGCTAGGCATCTCGTAAAAGGCGATCATAGGCTTACCGTCACTAACACCGTGGCATCTAACTAGGTGGTAGAGAGGTAAGAGACTCGCTCAGATTGGTACTACCGCCTTACCTATTCCTGAGGTGTTCCGGTTTGGGGGGTACTCACTTTTGCTCGAGGCCTAACATCTCGACCTCAAGTTGGCAACGCATCATTACCACGGCGTCGGAACCATTGTCTCTAGACGGCGTGAATGTCTTACCATCCGGAAATCCGTCTGCTTGTTTGCCTCCCAATATCATAAAAAACATCATAACTATTTTAAAAAGTACCATACGCCATCGCTTCGATGGTCTAATAGTCCGATGTTGGACTTGACGTCGTGAGATCTGAGGTTCGATTGCCAAGTTGGGCATCAAAAAGAAAATGTATTTTTTTTAAATTTTACTAATGAAAACAACGTCACACGGGCTTGGATATGTGGCCGGTTGTATATAGGCCTAATAACATATATCACATTGTGGAATTCAGTTTCTTCAGCTAGTCGTGGGTGTCCTGGTAATACCTCTGCCTATCACTTTGGATACAGAGCTAAAGATACTTATAACATATAAAATAGCATGGTTAATATCTTTTCAATCTTACAAGCAGCCCGTCCCGGCGTCGCACGGGTATAAAATATACATATAAGCCTTCCTTTTCAAGCACTTTATCTCTTAAAAACCGCATCAAAATCCGTTACGTAGTTGCAAAGATTTAAGCGTACAAAGGGACACAGGGAGAGAGAAAGCGACTTTGTTTTATATTATGTAGGGATACGCTTTGTAAGTTACATGCTAACACTTATTCCATGTTCCTGTTTTTTTTTTGTTTGCTTTATGTTAGCGATAGACATTTATAGTGGAAATAATAGAAGAATCATACGCAAGAACCTTAACATTCCGACTCCAGGTTAGCAAAACATCTGTAACATAAAACTCTATATTTGACGCGTCCTTTACAGCATTGTTTGCTTGTTTATCTTTTAAGTGATAAAGTTTTATGGTATTGTATAAAAAAAAATAAAAAAAAACGTTAAAGAATTTTAAATTACATTAAATGATACTGCTTCCAAAGACTTGCCACATTCATAAGAAATTCTTAACGAGCTTATTCAAGATTTTATAATTTAAGAAATTCTATCACAAGATTTTTTAATTTATATTCGTGCAGCCATAACGTCATCGTTCCGCTTCGGAGGGTAAGGTAGCCGGTAAACTTACTTTTGCTCGAGGCCAAACATCCCGACTTCAGGTTGGCAACGCACCATTACCACCTTTGGTGTCTCTAGGCGGCGTGAATTTCTTAACATCAGGAAATCCGTCTGCTTATTTGCCTTCCAATATCATAAAAAAAATTGCATTCTATTCTTGTTTTTTTGTTCAACATTCTTCTTATTGTTCAACTGTTTGGTTCTTTGCTTTATTTTAAAACTATCTAGGTTGACAGACTTTGTCTAGTCTAAATCGTGAATATTAGATATACACCTACCCTTTTTTAAACCTTCTTTTGGGAATTATTAAGACCACAAAAAATTGCAAATTGGTCCATCTATTGAGTCGTGATGCGATGACTAATGGTAATAAGGATTCATATTATATATAAAATTCTCGTGTCACTATGTTAGTTACTGTACTCCTCCGAAACAGCTTTACCGATTTTTACCAAATTTCGTTTGCATATTCAGTAGGTCTGAGAATCGGCTACTATCTATTTTTATACCCCTAAGTGATAGGGGTGACTCACCCCATTTTTTTAATAAAATCGCATAAAAAAATAACAGAATGACGTCTGCCGGGTCAGCTGGTTTTGATGTATAAAGATTTTATAGGTACTTAGTTTATTTAATGTATTGATCCATTGCCTTTTGATTTTATTTCTTTTTATACATCGTCTCTGTGGTCTAGCGGTTCAGTTGTTGAACTAGACTGCATGAGGTCCCTGGTTCGAGAGAGGTCGAATAAAAAAAATGTTGTTCGGGTTGTTATTTTTTGTATTTTTTTTTATAGAAGACCAGCATGAACCTGACGGAAAATGATACCGCTTTTGAGTACGAGCAAAGCGTATAGAAGGGACAGAGTAAACGATCGCAGCGCATGATACGGTAGAAATAAGAAACAAAAGGTGTAAAATTTGATAGTCAAACGTTAATTATTTTTGTTGTATTATAATCTTAAAACAACCAGACTGTGTCAAATATAGTTAAATATACATTTTCAAAAATGTTTATTGCCCGACACTGGTTGTATTTTAATAACCTATAAAACAATAAATAACAATGTAAATTAAAAAAAAAGGTGTGAATGCGATTCACACACGATAGAAGTGAAACTTCAGTAAATCGACAAAAGAATGAGATGAATATATATTTGTGTCTCTTACCTGTTGTTTTTCTGTTGCACCCGTTTTGAAATCACAATTCTAAAGAAGTTTCACTTCAAAAACATAGGATATTTACTTATTATGGTGTAATTGTTTATTGGAACTGATACTTATACAGTGATTTCGAATTTTTAACAATAAAATCAACTATGACGAAAAATTTTGAATGAAAATTAAAACTGGATGAACATTTCCAGAATTTATTTAATTCAGAAACTTATTTCATGTGTAACACTCTCAAAATCAGTTTCTAAAATCATTTTCCTCTGTGATTGTTTATAACAAATGTCTGTTAAAACGCTATTTATAGACTTTTATAATATTTTATTGTACAAAAAAATATGATGCAGTTATCATCTACCATTCGGCATACTCCCCTTAAGTTGCGTTTACAAAGTGGCGCTATTGTCGTGCACGTTCCGAATACTACCAAGGATCACAGTTTCATTACCATTATTTAGAAATGTGTGCGCTTTTCTCTTGTAGGTCCCCAAGGTGTAATATTTCGGAAATGCTTTCACTGGCAATTGAGGCGGAAAATTAAATGCTTTTTGTAGTACAGAAAAAGTCAGCCATTTACCCGGTGTTAATCCGAACTTCTTTGCATCCATCTAGCAAAAGGCAAGCATAGGATTACCGTCACTAGCACCGTGAGTTCAGACTAGGTAGGAGAGTTTTGCAGCGATTCGCCCAAATTGGTACCACTGCCTTACCTATTACTGCCGCCATAACGTCCATAGTACTCCATGTTTATTAATAAGACGGTGTCGGTATATACGTAAATCCATCACTGATAAAACGGTATCAGTGAAATAAACCTTCATCATCACCATTATCAGCCGGAAGACGTCCAATGCTGGACATAGGCCTGCCCCAAAGAGCGTCACAAGTCACGGTCACCAGCCCCTTGTAACCAGTGACTCCTCGCGACTTTGACCACATCATCAGTCCACTGGGTGGGAGATCGTCCAACAGTACGTCCTCCGGTGCGGGCTGCCACTAGAGAACATTTCCGAACCGAGAACCGAGAAACTAAACCTTATCATAGTTAAATTCACGTATGAGTACTACATTCATACATACATTTAATCGCCACATGAATTCAAACAATAAATCCCATAACGGCTTACATCTTCGAATGCAATATTAGTTTACAAGCGTTGCAACTACGTTAACCTAAAACCCAGTTCTCACGTTTGGCAAACCTGGACATTGTTTGTCGAGGTTTGCCAAGCGTGTGCCAAGGTTACCAAATTTGCGGGATTCGCAGTATGTCTTTGAAAGCATGCGTTTGTATCACAGTACAAATATGGAACAGTATGGACACTAAGCCAAGTTTATAAAACACTTACCAATATTGTTGAAGCAGTAGGAATGTCAAGTTATTTTTTGTTTGTTTTATAATTTACTATTTATAATTAAGTAATAAAAAATATCTTCAAGCCCATATCCCCGAAGAGGTAAGCAGAGGCACAACCACGAATAGCCGAAGCCGAACCACATATTCAATCCCGAGCAACTTTTTTTTAATTAGAAAATTGGAAAAACCCAATTTTCTTTTTGTTGCTGGACTCGATTCCGGATTCGCACCTCATGCAATCAAGTCCAACGACTGAACTGCTAGACCACAGAGGCGATTGATTCTGTAGTGATCAATCAATCGAATACGTACATCTCTATAATCGTAATCGGAGTCGCTAAAACCGCTTACAAATAATATAAGTAGGTAATCTTATGGCTATCGGTTAATACACTTATGACATTTCGAAAAGATCGCAGAAACAAACAACAACGTGACTACTCGTTTTAACTTATCACTTGTTACTGTAGCACTGCTAAAACTGCTTAAGGGCGTCGTCGGTGCATATGTTGTGTGTGTGCCGTTTTGAATATTCGTAGGTAGTTTCCATACTATAATAATAATAATTAGTGGTCGCCCATTGAAGGAAATTCGACCATAATAAATTTTAATATCTTGTTGATAACTTTGTTACCAAACTTTTTAGTGCGCCATCTGTGATCTTTTATCATTATCATCAATATATTTGTTTGTGTGTGTTAAATGCATGGTAGTGTGGGTAATGTTTTATTTATTAATTTAATGTACTTTTTACGCATTATTATTGAAAAATATTAGTGTCCTGCACTTCTCCTACACATAAACTGTGTGTGCCAAATTTTATGCTCCTCCGTTCGCGCAATTTTCGTAGAAAGGGGTCCAAAGCTTTGGCATCACGTATTTATATATAGATAAATAAACATCCTTGAATAAGTTACATAAATTGAATCTAACCCCAAAGTTATCAAATCACAAGCTTGTGTATTATTTGTGAGTATTAGTCAACGAATCTTATACATAAAAATACTTAGATACTGAAAACAACTTACCTATTTTCACCTAGGTAGCCCCATTGGCACCAAGTCTGGATCTGGAAATAGAAATCAGGGAAGTTGTGGAAAATATTATTTTTTATGTGTAAATGAATTACTGAAATCAAAGTCGGTTTCTTGCAGTTTCACTGCACATATATTATTACATCTTGTTTTGGTTCTTGAGTAAGTAAAAACTAATTAGTCTTAGTGTTTTCCTTAGTATTTTAGTCAAGATTATCTAAGTGCATGTCTAATTAAAACACTTTTTTGTGATATTGGAAGATAAACAAGCAGACGGATTTCCTGTTAGTAAGAAACTCAAGCCTCCAAGAGACACCAAAGATGTTAATGGTACGTTGCCAACCTTAGGCCTCCAGCAAATGTAAGTTTATCGACTACCTTACCCTCCGAACCGGAACACGTCAACTGCAAGCGGGGACATAATGCCAGCAGGAATAGGTAAGCGGTGGTACATATCCGGGCGAGTCGCTGCAAAGCTCTACCACCTAGTCAGTTTTCACGGTGTTAGTGACGGTAAGCCTATACTCGCCTTTTACGAGCTGTCTGGCACAGGTAGGAAAATAGGCTATTTTGCAAAGGAGCCCGAACCAACACCTATTTTAACCAACCTCGAAAAAACTTCACTCCAAAATTTTTTTATCTATGTTAAGCTCGTTATCATATTTCATCGTTATTTATGAAGCGATTAAAAAAAACGCACTTTCTAGGTAGCTCCATAGCTACCAAGTCTGGATCTGGTAAAAAAAATATTATTTTTATCGAAGTATTTTTTTTGCTTTTTCACTGCACTTACATTGTTACATCTCGTTTTGGTTCTCAAGTAATTAAATATTATCAAACTATTTTCCTTAGAATTTTAGTCAAATTATCTCAGTGCATGTGTTACTACCATCATTAATTCATATTCAATTACCTACTGTATTCATTCATACTATAAATCCCGAAACGAGTCGGCTTGCGTCTTGGAATACTGTATTAGTTTGTGCAACCGCTGCAAGTACGCCAACTTTATGTTTATTGATTCCATTCCTATAGAATATTTATGCAGAACGCTCGTTCTGTAAATCGACCTGTATATATGGGACTGCATTTTCAAGGAAATCATGAATGCTTTGCCTATTTGATACAGTTTAAGATCGTATAAATTATCTACCTATCGTCTTCGTTTTACAGTTTATTTTCGCGTGTCTTTAAGTGTTTTTATGTCTTCACTTTGCGTTTAACTTATTCTGTCACGTCATTTGTAATGTTTTGAACGGAACTTTATCAGCTGTCGACTATTTCTGTGACTAATGAACGTGTTTACTTCAACATCAATAATGTTAAAGTTGTTGTTTTTTCTCCTAATTAAATACTTTTGTTTGTGATTCTTTTACAAAATTATATGTTACTAGTTGTTACATGTGGCTTTGTTTCGTGGCAGTTTATATATTTACTGGTTATAGCTCATTAATAAGGACTTTTCAGCACCCTATGCGAAGTATTTCCAGAAACGCCTAAATACGTATTTACTCATTTTAATAAGTAGCCCAAAATAAAATTTTATGTTTTTAACTTAAAAAATGACAGCCTTCCATGCAAACTTTTAACCCCTATTTTAACCCTTTAGACGTGGATATTCTAAAACTCCGTCCATAGTGGATGTCTACTCAATAAAACGACCCAACTCACCAAATTTCATGAATGTGAGTCTAACAGTTTTGGCTCGATGATGATGAATCAGAAAGTCAGAACATGTTATTTTATAAGTATGAATTACTTGGTTGAGTCGTTACTTATGTAGGTACTTGATTTATTAAGAAAAACCAGTGAATTTTTGCTTACAACATTTAATGAAATTATGTGTTTTTAAGTTCCAGTTCAAATATAATAATACACATTATTAAAATAAATAATAAATTAGGTGTTAGGTTAGGTGTTTTTAGGTTCCAAGTTAAATGTAATAATACACATTATTAAAATAAATAATAAATTAACTTACCCAAATTTATCTAATCTATATTATGCTTGTGTTGTAGATATTAGAAAACGATACCTGTCATGATGCTTACACACAGAAACACTTATACATATCTTCAAGTCAAATCTCTTGTGGAGTAGGCAGAGAGTATTATGTGTAGAATGTCATAATTTCCAGCACACGCATTACCATTTTCTTTCAAACATCCGGACCCGGAAATAAAGACGTTAATCTTCAACACACAAATGCTTGTCCTCTCGAGTCTCGTGGTTAGCGCGTACGCTAACCGTTCGGCCAACGAGGCTGCGACCCATTGAATTGAAAATCCCTAAATTACTGAATCCTTAGAATTAAAAGAAGTTATTTCTTTTTTGCAGGTAAGATGGGTTATGCAGCAAAGAGAACTCAGAAGGTCGAAACGGGACCATCAACCTCGTCATGTGCTGAGGCAGTCCACTCCAGCCTTTCCCGATCCATTGTTTAAGGAGCAATGGTATTTGGTGAGTATCTACCTTATTCCATAATGTGTTATCAAAACCTTCGGGCAAAAGCTAATTTATATACCTACAAAAATGTGTCACGACATCTGCAAATTGGTTGGATAATTATCTACACCTAGATAAGTGTTATAATAACAGTGTCTTATGCCTGTACGAATGATAGGGTAGCCGGTAGAAATAGGCATACAAATTAAAAAAAAAAATTGCTTAATTCATTAACGGCCACACAATAGTGACGCACCTAACATCATACATGTCTATAGCCCATGGTTGTCAGGAGAGTAACATACTTGTTGGATATTTTATCGCATAAAAATATAACAAAATATAAAAATTGTAAAATATATTATTAGTCTGGTATGTATACATTTAATCAATGTAAATAAAGAAATTTTGTGTATATTTTCGATTGGTTTTGGTCTAAAACATTGTCTTTTATATTAGAATGTTTATATTTAATTTAGAACAGCAGTACTGTAACACCGGGACGTGTTATTTATATATTTTCTATGATACCTTTTTAAAATGTTATAATATATTTTCTCGTTTTCAATATCTTTCCAATCATCAATTCACTAACGATTCTTTTTCTATCTTTTTTCGTTCTTCATAATTTTCAAATTCAAATATACTTTTTAACCAGGCAGTAGAGTTTGCATCGTAATGCAACCTCTACATATACCCGGCGCCTCCACCAATTGTAACACCGGGACGTGTTATTTATATATATTCTATATTAATAAAAGGACCTTTACCTTTCTAAAACGTTATAATATATTTTCTCATTATTATTTGCTTTACATCTTTTTCAATATCTTTCCAATCCTCGATTCACTTACGATTCTTTTTCTATCTTTCTTTATCCTTCATAATTTTCAAATTCAAATATGCTTTTTAAACAGCCAATAGAGTTTGCATCGTAATGCAACCTCTACAGTACTATTTAAATTATGCACGTCGGCTGTATTCGTCAAGTTTCGGAAACACGAATGTATCTTAAAGATACTTAAAGATATAGAGTTGTAGTAACTACTAACACATAAATAATCATTTCACTTAAATTTAGATTATGTCAGCCGATGTAAAAACAAAAGTATCAAATGTAAAAAGAGTAAAAAGTGTATAGCCAAAGCGCATAATTTAAATAGTAGATAGAATTTGAACCTGTAACCTTTCGTCTCAAGCCGACGAATGCTCTAACCAATTGAGCTAAAATAAATTCTTTCTTTAAAATTTATTGAAATTTATCCCAAGCACAGGGCAAGTGCTAAAATAAAAATATGTTGCGAGAAACGAAAGTTATGGCCGTTCTAAAATGTGAATTTCATC
>NJDC01002405.1:96256-109087 GCA_002245475.1 Calephelis virginiensis
TTTTACTTAGCGATTCGGATTCTGTTAAGAGGATTTTTGTGGAAGCTTTCAATAAACGTCTTCTACGTTACAAACGGCATTTTATTACCCATAGCTCGTAACATTATAAATGGATAATTGTACAATGTGATGAAGAAATTAAATAAAATAGGGTTCCGGGGGTGAGGAATAGAATGTTCCAGAATTCCGTTCCCGAATTGTATAAAAACGCGGACCGGGAATCGGGCATTCATTCGCGGTCGGTCCTCCAGAAAAACCACTGGGAACGCTCAAGAACTAGAAGAAACTCCCAGTGAGTAGTGAACATTCTGCGCCTCGCTCTCGACCCTGCAAACGTGTAACCGAGTGTTTTATTTCCCAAAAATCTCTCCAGACGGTATTAGCAATTCGTAAAGCCCTAGGTAATCTATCCGCCTCACCCATGTTTACAGTACCAGCACTTGCTATTACATTAGAAGTCATTGAGGTCGCGCATGTTATCGGAAAAGGAAACTGAAAGTTTGTAAATAGTACACGTACAATATACTAAAAGGAACTAAGATATGTAAATACTAATATGTCAATGTAATATATATTCAATACTAGTCCTACTAATGTCATATATGTAAAAGTTTGTGAGAATGGGTGGATGTTTGTTAATTCTTTCGCTTGCAAACTACTAAACGGATTTTAATAAAAAAATTACAGGAACATAGTGTATACTGTGTAATTTTAATTCCTTTCTTACCCGTTAACTCAGTAGCTTATATGGTTAGAGCATTCGTCCAGCGTGATACGAAAGGTTACAGGTTCAAATCCTGTCTGAGGCAAATTTTTATTTTTAAATTTAGAGGAATTTATCCCAAGCACAGGACAAGCGCTATAATAAAAATACCTTAACGTCTCTAATGTTAACTAAGAGTTTTCAGGAAAATTACTGTGCAAAATCTATAGCAATGGTAAAGACTCAGATGTAAACGTCATTATGTGAAGATCTAACCATTTACATTTTCCAGAATGGCGGAGCTGCGGAAGGATTGGACATGAACGTTGGATATGCATGGCAAAAGGGGTATACTGGTAAAGGCGTGGTTATAACAATTTTGGATGACGGAATACAACCGAATCATCCAGATCTCATACAAAATTATGTGAGTTATATTTTATTCCGTGTATAAGCAAAAGTGATAGGCTTATTCTAATTTCTAGCTTATTTTGCTATCTACCGCACTAAGAGATGTCAATTGATACTTAATTTATTATTAATTTACATTTTAATCACTGAAAAGTAACTGATGTTTTTGAGTGCGGCTGTAAATGTCAATATTTTTATTAAACGATTCTCCTATTAATATTATAACAGCGAATTATTTGTACATATGTTTGTTTGTTGCTGTATATATGTTTGTTTTGTTTGTTACTCCTACACACAAAAACTGCTGGACCGATTTTTATGAAATTTGGCACACACGGAGGGTAAATTAGGATAATACATTGGATAGTTTTTATCCCGAAAAAATGTCCTTGCGGAAACATTAAGCACGCGGGCAACGCCGCGGGCAACAGCTAGTCCGTCACATCAATTAAAATTTTGTAAAGCTAAATCTAGTAACATATTTAACTTAGTCTAATTTTTTCAATCATTTTTTGAATCAGCGTCAGAGTTTAAGGTATGATGCCCTTTTTCCTTGATGGGGCATCGGTCTATAATCGTGATATTCCGAAGACATTTCTTTGCAACACAACTTTGTGGAATCTGTTACCAAGGGTGGTATTTCTAAACGAATACGACTTAGGAACCCTCAATAAAGAGCAAACTCATTCCTTAAAGGTCGGCAAAGCATCTGATTGTTTATCTTCATACATCATCAACTCCTGGTGTTGCGGATGTCCGTGGGCGGCGGTGATCACTTTCCACCAGGTGTACCACTTGCTCGTTTGCCTCCTCTTACATATATAACAAGCGACCCGCCTCGGCTTCCGGTTACGAAATGTACATATAAACCTTCCTCTTCAATCATTTTATATACCACAAAAAACCGTATCAAAATCCATTGCGTAGTTTTAGAGATTTAAGCATACAAAGGGACATAAGGACAGAGGAAGCGACTTTGTTTTATACTATGTAGTGAATCTATACTCTATTATATATAAAGCTGTGTCTGTATATTGAAAATGATAAAATAAAATTGTAATAGGTATATAGCTTTGTTCGAAATATTAATGTCATTTACTATTTTATTAATATTGAAATTCGATATTAATTTATATTATTGTACTTACTAACAATACTTATGAATTCAAAATGTATAGTAATTTACTTCGAAATTTGTTAATTGTTTGAACTATTTAATGAAATACTATACTGAAAGTTTTGAAGGAGCTGAAACTACGGGCGCGTTCATTTACAGGACGAGAATTTGGCTTGAGTTTGGGTCTTGGGTTTATTCTTGCGATACTGTAGGTTAATTGCTTTGCGTTCAGTGATTTTAGTAGGATAACTTTTTTACTGAATGTAGATTGATTTTGAAGGAATGAATTTTGAATTGGAAATAAATGTAATAGCAATTTTAGTGTCCCAGAAAATTATATAAATATAATTGGGTATCAAGACATTCTTGTCAGAAATAAATTACATGTCAGGTAAATAATACAATACACATTTAATAGCAAAAGTAAGTAAGTATCTTCACACCTATATCCCCGAAGAGATAGGCAAAGGCACAACTAGGGCACCCACGACTAGCCGAAGACATTCAGTCCCACAATGTAATAGGTGGCAAGCCTATCGATAATCGGACTCATATCTAATCCCGAGCAACATTGTTTTTGTTAGATTCGAAAAACAACATTTTATTCTTGTTGTCCGACCTGGAATCGAACCCGGTACCTAATGCAGTCAAGTCCAACACCTGAACCACTTGACCACAGAGGCGATTGATATATATCTCTGACTGATATCTATCTCTTATGACTTATAATAAGAGCCAATCGTTTCCTATGGATCCACGTTATTAGTCTATCGTTACTTTATAGCTAGGTACTTGTGCAACGTATCCATATTTTCATAACTTAGGCAGGACTAACGCAAGTAGGTACCTACTGATTTTAACAGTTTAGAAGGTCAACTAATATTTTTGTAATTTACTTCACAGAATAGGTACATCGTGATATGTTTTATGTATAAAACCATGCCGATAGACTTGTTACTGTATTATTAATATATTTTTATTTCTTTTGTAAATGCATCATTTTTCAATTCTTTTATTAATATCACAATGAAAATATATATTTTATTAGGATCCAGCAGCATCAACTGATATTAATGGAAACGACACAGATCCTACGCCACAGGATAACGGGGACAATAAACATGGCACCCGGTGTGCCGGTGAAGTCGCTGCGGTTGCATACAATAGATATTGTGGAGTGGGAATTGCATACAATGCTAGCATAGGCGGAGTCCGGATGCTAGACGGTCTCGTAAATGACGCAGTGGAGGCCAAAGCACTTGGATTTAACAGTCATCACATAGACATTTATAGTGCGTCCTGGGGACCGGAGGACGATGGAAAAACTGTCGACGGACCTGGCCCCTTAGCAAGAAGGTATTGTCTAGTTGTAATTAAATAAAACAGCTAGAGGCGAGCTCATTAAAACCTTTTTTTTAATTCCAGGGCATTCATAAATGGCGTAACAAACGGTAGAGGTGGCAAAGGATCAATATTTATATGGGCTTCAGGAAACGGTGGAAGGCACACTGATTCTTGTAATTGCGATGGTTATGCAAATAGTATATTTACAATTTCAATATCTAGTGCAACGCAGGGAGGTTACAAACCTTGGTATCTTGAAGAATGTTCTTCTACTTTAGCGTCTACTTATAGTTCTGGTACACCTGGTCGAGACAAGAGCGTTGCAACCGTTGATATGGATGTCCAGTTACGACCCGATCATTTATGTACTGTGGATCATACGGGAACATCAGCATCAGCACCTCTGGCTGCAGGTATTTGTGCTTTAGCTCTAGAAGCTAACGCGCTTCTTACGTGGAGAGACATGCAACATCTTATAGTAATGACATCGAGATCACAACCCTTAGATAAAGAAGAAGGTTGGATAGTAAATGGTGTTAAAAGAAAAGTTAGTCACAAATTCGGCTATGGCCTAATGGACGCCGGTCAAATAGTCTCATTAGCGGAGCAATGGGTAAATGTTCCGCCTCAACACATTTGTAAGTCCCAAGAAATAAATGAAGATAGGTCGATTGAAACTTCTTTCGGATATACTATTTCAGTTCATATGGACGTAAACGGATGTAGCGGTACAATGAATGAAGTTAGGTTTTTGGAACACGTTCAATGTAAAATTTCACTAAGCTTTTTTCCAAGAGGTAATTTACGAATTTTGCTTACTTCGCCAATGGGAACTACGTCGACTTTGTTATTTGAACGGACTCATGACGCAACTAGTTCGAACTTTGATGACTGGCCGTTTCTTAGTGTACATTTTTGGGGTGAAAATGCGGAAGGGAGGTGGACTCTACAGATAATAAACGCCGGCAATAACCATGTTACGCAGCCAGGGATTTTAAAAAAATGGCAGCTTATTTTCTACGGAACTGCGTCAAATCCAATTAGACTAAGAAATAAAAGTTACTTTAATTCAGATAATATACAGCAAGAGGAAAAAGCCTATCATATCAATGACGTGTATGACACGTCTGAATATTCACAATTTCTCAATGAAATTGAACTTGGAGTTTCAGATAGACATGGTTATGCCAAAAATATTCCTTCAGCACAACGCAAAAATGTGTTAGCAGATGCTAATGATAAACAGGTAGTAAGAATGTGTGATCCTGAATGTGATTCCCAAGGGTGTTATGGAAAGGGACCAACCCAGTGTGTAGCTTGTAAGCATTATAGGTTAGATAATTCATGTGTATCAAGATGTCCACCAAGAAGCTTCGTCAATCAAGGAGGGGTATGTTGGCCATGCCACGAATCATGTGAAACATGTGCTGGAGCTGGCCAAGACTCTTGTTTAACATGTGCCCCTGCCCATCTTTTAGTGACAGATTTAGCTGTATGTCTTCAGCAATGTCCAGACGGATATTATGAGGACCCAGATGCAAATTCTTGTTATCCTTGTGCAGAGCACTGTGACACATGCTCAGAAAAGGCAGACATGTGCTCTTCTTGCACTCATAACTACGTTTTATACAATGGGTCGTGCTTAGCAATATGTCCACCTGGTACTTACCAAAAAGATGATCTTGGTTGTGTGCCATGCCACGAGTCATGTGAATCTTGCAGTGGACCAAGTGAAAAAGAATGTGTTACTTGTAAAATTGGAGGGTTTGCATTCCAAGGACAATGTTTGGCTAAATGTCCTGTGGGAAATTACGCTGATAACCAAAGAAAAGAATGTGTACCGTAAGTGCTGCTCTAATAAAAGCAATACTGTATTTTTAGCAATCCTTCCCTATTGAATGAAATGTTTATGTTTTTTTAGGTGCCCAATAGGGTGTTTGATCTGCTCGTATAGCGTTTGTTCAGTTTGCAAAGCTAAATGGGTCCTTACTAAAGGCGGAAGCTGCCAGCCACTTGGTAACAAAAAATGTGACACGAGTAAGTGTTCTATTTTTTTTTTGTAGTGCCATAAAATGCTTTATCATTTACTTTTCTATTAGAATTTTTTTTTCGAACTTTTGACGTTGAAAACTAGTATCATAGTATTTGTTTTACTTAAAGGTTTTTGATTGGTTATTTACAAATACTTAAACTACATACTTAAACAAGATTTTATAATTTAAAAAATATTAGAAATTAGTAAAATTAAAAAAGTATTATTATACTCTAACGGTCGCACACAGAGAAATCAATTATTTTTCATTTAGTCATTAAGTTGATATTTTACATACGAAATTGTGATTTAATGACAGATTAAATGATAATTGAAATGTTTGAGTACGGTCATAAGTTAATTTTCACCGTAAAGTAACCATATTATTCTACCACCAAGATGTTATTCATTGACACGCCAAATATGCAATACGAGTTGCAAAAATGTATTACAAGTCAGTTGCAAGACTTTCTTGTTCTTATTATTAGTGAAAAGATATATTATTATTATTAACTCTTTATTGTACACAACTGATATTACAAAAAAAAACTTAAAAGTAAAAAAAAAACAAAGTACAAAAGGCGAGCTTATCTCTCTAATAAAAGAAATTTCTTCCAGCCAACCCGAATACTTGAAAAACCTTAACAAATATTGCTCTTTAACTTAAGACCTGAAGCCGCGCATACGAGCTATTTTCTAATACGCATAATAAATTCATTTTTAAATTAAGGATATGGCATTCTTATCAAAGCTTCTCAATTTAAGCATTTCAGAAATAAACTATAAAATAATTTTAAATTATCAACCTCATTTTGTAACTTGTAAACAGCTTGTTGCCAACATTAAATGACGCATTTTCTGAGATAAATCACTAACGCGGACAACTATTTCCCGTCGCATACCTTTGCATTTTTCTAGAAAATGTACAAAATTACACAAAGCCTCTAGAGCATTTTTATGTTTTCAACTACAAGAGCTAAAAAATGCCAATTTAAGAGTTGAAGCTTTTAGGTCGCACGTCAGGGCTTTGTTTATTCTTTTTTTATTCACAGACGAATACTATGAAGGAGGGCGCTGTAAAAACTGTCATTCCACTTGCGAGAAATGTAGCGGACCTAATGAGTGGGACTGTTTATCTTGTTCCAGTCCATTAATGCTACAAGAATCCAGGTAATGTTTTTTTATGATAATAAGATTATAATAAGAGCCAGTCATTTACGATGGATAGACGTTATTAGTCTACCGTTACTTTTAAGCTAAGTACTTGTGCTATATATTCAAATATTCCGGCTACCTATAGTCACGGCTAACATGAATTATGACAATGGTGAGAATTGATGCAAAGGTGACAAGCGTAAGCAAGGTGGTAGTAACTACACGGATCAGCTGGCATTATGCCTCCTAGTTATGAACAATCCAGTAAACTTACTAACTGGGTCAAGATTAGTGGGTTACGGGGCCATAATATCCACAACACAAAAAAATATATATTTAATATAATTTTGTAAGGAAAATATCTTCTCATATTCCGAAGAGGTAGGCAGAGGCACAACCCGTCACGCACTACTAGCCGAAAATACTAACTCCTATAACGTTATAGACGACAAGCTTATCGCCAACCGGTTACATATTTAAAGAAGTTACATATTCATATCCCCGAAGCGGTAGGTAGAGGCACAACCAAGGCACCCACGACTAGCACGACTAGGCGAAGATACTAAGTCCCACAATGTGATAGGTGGCAAGCCTATCGCCAACCGGGCACATGTCCTATTCCGAGCAACATTTTTTTTTATTAGAAAAACTTTCTTTTTGCTGTCCAACCCGGGGATAGGAACCCAGAATATCATGAAATTCAGTTGAAAACGGAACCGCTAGACCACTGACGAATTTTATAAAAGATGCAACTAAAATAAAATAGACGATCCTTAACTAACATTTACTTGCAGATGTCTTGCGGAATGTGGACAGGGGTATTATCAAACAGCTGGCAGCTGCTCCTTATGTCCCCACAATTGCAGAGCATGCGTATCCAGATTAAATTGCACATCATGTGTTGGTGCCTTAAGACTACAATCTGGAACTTGTCGAGCAACATGTGCACCTGGTTATTATCCAGATGAAGGGACATGTTCGAAATGCTATCTATCATGCGAGACTTGTACAGGTCCTAGAAGAGATCAATGCGCTTCGTGCCCTCCGGAATGGAGATTAGCTGCTGGGGAATGCAGACCAGAGTGCCCTCAGAACTTTTTTCCATGGAGAGATAGTTGTAAGCGCTGTCATCACTACTGTCAGGATTGTCGTGGAGCTGGACCACAGAAATGCACATCTTGTCCCCAACACTTTTCATTAGAAAGTGGTTTATGTGTGGAGTGCCTTAGTTCACAATATTATGAGCCGAGGACGAGGACCTGTCGCCCATGCCATGACTCCTGCAGGTCGTGTTCTGGACCTGGACCCACAAGTTGTGTTACTTGTGCACATCCTCTTCGCCTGGATAGGTAATTAAAGTTTACATAAATACCTACTTTTATTTATTAGGTCTAAACCGCACGTTATGAAATACACTATATACACTTAAAAGCTAGCTCGTAGACTATAGAGAAGACAATAAAATACACCTTTTTTTAAGAAAGGTAAAATATATTTAGTATGATTTCCTGATAGTGAGAAATATATGTGTTATTTTTTAAACGGGGAAGGAATTTTTAAGAATCTCTTACCAAAAGACTACAAATTTTCGTTTTACGTAAACTTGGTCAAGATGTGCCTTGTGCTTCTTTTTTATTTTGTTTGTGATTATCTTCTTCGTATTTCTATTTTTGCGTATTATTAATTATAACTTACAATCCTATCCTACTTATTGGATCGCTATAAAATGTGTATGGGACTGTCTTATACCCTACCTTTAAAAAAAAGAAATTGTCACGCCGAGCAATTGCGTAACAAACATACAAATAAAAACAGTCAAATTGAAAATTTCCCTGGTTAAAAATATAAATAAATACAAAAGTGTGTAGGTAGATTTTCTCTTATCATTAGCTAATTTTAATGAATGTCGGCACAAAAATAGATTAGACCTCGGAGCAGGTTTTTTTTTATCCCGATATCAAAAAAAAATACATTTAGAACTTTAATACGTGGTTGAAGCTGCGGGCGGGGAATAGCTAATCTATACATAATATAATAAATGCGAAAGTGTGTTTGTTTGTCTTTCTTCCACGTTACTACAGATTGATGTCAAGGTATATTTTTACTACTTGTTGCACGCGGCGTTGCCCGCGTGATTAATAGTTCCACAAAAACATTTTTTCGTAATAAAACTATCATAATATGTATAAATCCAAGTTCCCCTCTATGCATGTTCCAAATTTTATGAAAATCGATTTAGTAGTTTTTGCATGAAGGATTAAGAAACAAAAAAACAAACATACAAACTTTCGCATTTTAATATTAATAGGATGTGTGGAGAGATCAGTGTGCTGAGTGTGAGTTTCGCACGAATTTACTTTACTACCGCGTTTGCGTTTGGACGATCCAAATGTATGGAATAATTTTGTTGCTTCGACTATCCGCTAGAGGCGCTGACAACAACTCCATACATCAAGGTCGTTAAACGTAAACGCGATAGTAAAGTAAATCATTTCAAAAACTCACAATAGGCACACAGGTATTGGAAAGTATACAAGTTAAACACATAGATTGACAAAGCAGATATACAATGCGAATGTGGATGGATGTAGGTACCCGGGGAGATCAAGGTAGATATTCCACGATCAGATTAATCGGATCCGGTGTGTTTGTATGACAAGGGTAATGAATGTGAAGGAAGCTAGACAGGTTTGTCAGGATCGTAGGTCTGACACTCGATACTCTCTGCCTACCCCGTAAGGGACTCGGCGTAAAGATATGTATGTATGTATGTACAAAAGTTACTTTTTGTCCTAATATCTACACATAGACAAAAATTGAAACACTCGGGCAACAGCAAGTTACTTTTAAAAGTATCAATAATTCCGCGGCGTGTTTTGCTGAAATTAACTACACTTTATGAATTATGATACTAATTAAATACTCCCGCAAAAATTCACTTTAAAATAACAGCGATTTGCATTCAACATTTTTCAAATGTAGGTAACTGGGCCGGTAATTACGTAAGTATGTTAGTTTGCAAACAAATTTTAGTTCATGCTTCCAACTATAATGTTTCTACTGAATGATATCTGCATAAATAGCGCAATGATATGATTCTTTTTCGATTTAGAAAAAGGAAGGATTTTTAATTCTGATTTGGAAGTCGTTTAAAAACTGTTAACCACTATTTTGGAAGTTAATAAAGTATGTAGTCAAAAAAATACGTTAGTTTGCAAATAAATTTTAGTTCATGCTTCTAACTATAATGTTTGAGCTGAATTATACTGCATAAATAGCGCAATGATATGCTTCTTTTTCGATTTCGGAAAAGGTAGTATTTTTAAATCTGTTTTGGAAGTCGTTTAAAACTGTTAAGCATTTTTAGTACCCACAACCGATTTTGGAAGTTAACAAAATAATCGTAAAAACCATGTTAGTTTGCAAATAATTAATTTTGTTGTATGCTTTAAACTATTTTAGTCGAATAATAACGGCATAAATAGTGCAAGCTTGTTTTTAATTTAGCAAAAAGCAGAATTTTTGATTGATGTATGGAAACCATTCAAATTAAATGTGTTCTCTATTTAATTTTATATTTACTCATTTTTAATAAGCATTATTTAATAATGCATAAATAAGTTTTTTTGAAGCAACTAGTAGTAGTATATTTGTAACACTTTTTGACTCAATTCAGTTTTGCCATAATGTCCATCAAAAAAACGAGATCGACAAACATTTTATAGGAGAGTTTAAATTATTGTTCAATAATTTTCCAAGTACAAAGTGAGGATCTATTATGGGATTCCAGGGAAATTAATGAAATACTCAATTTTCGTGTACTTTTTTTTATTTATTTTTTTTAATGAAGAGGAGGCAAACGAGCTTACCTTCATAAACTTGGACACTTGGAAACTTGGATAACATATTTATTGAAATCGCAGTTAAAATTATTAATTTTAACTTTGATAATTGGAAACTTCTAAGGTCAGTAAAAAAATATCTTCACGCACATATCCCCGAAGAACTAGGCAAAGGCACAATCAGGGTGTCCACATCTAGCCGAAGACATTAATTTTCACACAGTTATAGTTAGCAAGCCTATCGTCACTCGGGCACATAACCAATCACGGCAACGCTATCCCCATTATAAAAATGAAAATACACGATTTTCTATTTCAAAAATTACTAATTATACTTTCATTAGTAATGATAAATATGGACATTGTATCAAATATAGTGATTTTCATGGGCATATGCAGGTACGAGCAGAGGGGGGTAACTGCTCCCCCTAGAAGCGCGTTTACATAGAACTACAACAGCTGTCCGAATGAGCGAAAACCGATTAAACGGTCTTTTTATGTTAAGGGTGGATAAGAGAGAAAATTTTTAAATATATTTTGTGACCGAGAGAAATATTTGTCAAGAAAAACTGTTTCTGTTTATTACATTTTGTCATAAAATATTACCTCGCGTTTATAAAAAACCACGATTAAAACATGATTTTTGAAGTGAAAACTTCTTTAGCGGCGTTGCGCATTTTTTCGGAATTAGTGAAAACTTTTAAACTCGCGTCAGGACACGTAACCTGAAAATTCGTAAAACGAAAATTCGTAAAACGGCGCAGGTCGCTTGCGCGAATATTCGTCTTGTCATGTTTGTGTACGAATTAATATTGTATTCTATCACATAAATGATAGTACTTTCATACTGATAATTAAAGCAATTCGTGCAAAATTATTCCCTAACCATTCCAAAATATCAAAAATGCACAACGTAAACAGCTTTTTTTGTGAACTCTCTCTTAATAGAATACTCGCTATGCTCTTGCTGTTTTTACTCATAATGGGGTACAATAATCCATAGCACTTATAATCTAAGCAACACCGAATCGTAACCTTATGTTTTGCAAAATGTGGAAAAGAGCATGTAAGTAATATAGAAATATAACTTTCACGCTGACACAGAATATGTAAAACTGTCCCGAACTGAACTTTTTTACTTAGAACTTAGTTTAGCAAAAGGGAAAAAGTTTTCAACCTCGAACTCGACCTTATGTATGAAATTTTAACATGATTTATTTGTTCTCAGGGTGAATCATAAATGTCTACCTTGCTGTACTGAAAATATGGTATCTTTTTATTTGAATACCAATGACACAACTGATTGCTGCCATTGTGACAAGGATGTGGGTATGTAGATTACCTTCTTATTTAGCGCTGTTTTAAGCGGTTTCGAAAACGGGAAGAGGTTATACGATTGACGCTTATATGTTTATATCGCTTTATGTTACGAATTAATTTACGTTAATCGATTTCTCCGTCATTTTAAAACGATTTAAAAAAAAAGTGTGTGTACTTATGTACGTACATAAGAAGTTATATTTTGGCGTAACAATACAAAAATACCAATTAAAAAGGTTCGCAATTAACTTCAGGGTGTTGCTTTTTTCTGTCGGTAGCAACTAACTTCAGACTGTCATATTTATCTGTCGGTGTTCGCGCGCATCGTAAAAATTCATTCACATCATTTTTCCCAATCGCGCCAAAAGAAGTATAACTTCAAAATATTTTTTGTTAAAAATAGCATTCTTCCGAGATGGACCCATTACCACCAAGTTTGGATCTGATGATGGAATCCTAAGGAAATCGATGAAAATACATAATTTTAGATTACCTACTTATTGAAGTCGTAGATGGTTTTTGGCTGTAACTTCAGCACTTGTCATGTGTTTTGTTTTATGAGAATGAATGTTAACCAACAATATTACTGAGAGAAAATAGCTAAGGTTGGCAAATCACCATAATTTGGCATCCCACAACCTGCTAACATCTTAAATTGCTTAGTGTCTTAGACCGTCGCCTTTAGTGAGTCCTTTCTGTAACTTTGAAAGGAAAAAATGGCCGAAATGTAATCCTATTACAAATTCATTATTAGTCTTAGTTTAGCTATCATCAATAAACGATACTATAAATAAAAATGAGATATTAATCTAAAACCAATATGAAGAAATGATTTTTAATAATTGAGATTTTGTCTTGGGTGAAGATTTACCCAATTGAAATTAATGTGAAAATTGTATTAAAACAA
>NJDC01002406.1:4299-25101 GCA_002245475.1 Calephelis virginiensis
CTGAGAATTAAATTAAATCTGTCGTATGACATTGAAATCTCGTGCAAAAGTGGGTGATAGTATAATTTGTCTTTCTTCCAGTAGGATTCTGTGGTAGGAAACACAATTAACCTGTGAATAAATAAACACCGATAAATTTTCGCATTTCGCTAGCAGTAACATCTTTCCATCTTTTAATACGAGACTGTTGCTTTAATGTGGGTAGTTGTAGCAATTGTGAAGTGTAAAGGTTTGACAAACCATAAGACCTATTACGGAATCATCAATAATGGAACTAAATATTGTATACAAATCAGTAGTATCAGAAAAACACTGGAGCTGCCTTTTCAACTGGTCATAACCAGTAAATATTTCTCGTTGCATCGGTCTAACCTCTAACCTCCAGGCTGTAGGATATGGATAAGGCAATTCCACTCTAAGCTGTGGTGGTCTAGGATTCTCCTCATCAGCTGACGGCGAAACGGACCCTTGAAGCTCATTTTCTTCTGCTGGCAACACAGCCTGCTCCTCATCATCAAACAATGGTGGCAAACCTTGTTCAGGCGACGTGATCCTAGGATACTCTAACACGACGGAGTCTTCGTTGATGAAGTTTCTTATATCATCAATAGTTTCTGCATTATGATTCCGAAGAAACTCATCACCTGCCTCTAATTCTTCCAGTTCTTCCATAAGATTATCTTCGCCATCGCTCTCTTCAAGAATGTTCCATATTTCTTCTGAAGTATACTTTGAAATGTGTTTTCCTGACGGTTTCATAGTAATTCACAAACTTACACCGTTTTATAATCACAGTACACCCTTCTACTCGCAAGAAATGTTTTGCACTAACACCTTGCGCACAGTAGATTACCAAATGTCAGTTCAAATTTTGAATCTACCCGTTTTTACTGCAGAACGAGCTCATACCATGTATGGGGCACTCGATTAAGAGTTAGTACGTGCGTGCACCACATGTGGGGCATAAGGAAAATCAGGGAAAACCGCATCAAGGACTTTCAGGAAAACTTTTTCTTGCTATAATGTGATTAGTATATATACGTTCTAACACTTTTGTGAAAATACATAATTGCACTTGAGGGGTGACAGTCCTAATTTCAGCTGCACTGTTAACGTGTTAAGTTAGTTTTGTGGCTTAGCGCCCTTGTAGGTTTTTTTTTTCTGTTTTCGCAACATTTTTTGTTAATATTACGCTCTTATTAGTCGTAGCGTAATGTTATATAATCCTTTGCCTTCCTCAATAAAAGAGACTATCAACAAGTTGGATGTTATGACCACTTGGATAAACCTTCTACACAACTGTACTTTAGCTGCCATTTTAACTTTCAGTCATTACGATGAATAAGGCATTTTGAATTTCAGGCATTTGGGAAAAGGTCATTTTGGAAATTGTACTTAATGGCAATAGGATATTTTGAGATTAGGTTCTTATGAACCGGAGGGATGACAGCTTATCCCACATATAGTTTTATACAACTATTCTGAAAAATATTATAATTATTTTGATAAAATTAAAATGAGCTAGGAAAAGTCACGATTTTTGGGTTCTCTTGTTAAAAGCATGAAAACTTATTGCCTAGGGGTAATTAGTTTTCATGCTTTTAATCCAAGGAGTACATGTATTTTCATTGGCTATATGAAGCAGGTATTAATAAGGCACAACAAATACCAAAAACATTCTTAACAGTCTACCTCACTTAGGTGTAAATCAAGTAAGTAAGTTTCTTCTCACTCTTGTCCGTGAGGAAGTGAGCAGACTCAGCTGTACCTCTGCCCAGGGCACTCATGTTTAACTTGATGTTCCACAATGTGATAGGTGGAAAACTTATAGACGACCTATTACCGACAGGATTACCGAATCCTGGACAACATTGTTTTTAAAGCTATAAGGTCGTCACAAACTTAAGCAGAAATCATAATGATAACTTCAATTTTCTATTTACAGCAAGAAAACATCCCACTTACACCAATCAACTTATTTGCTACACCCGGCAGAAGCATCCTCAAGTCAAACACAAAATCAGAGAAGAAACCAAGTAAAAAATCTATTAAGGTTGTTTTATTTGACAGCTCCCAATCTGAAGATAAAGATGAAACACAAATTACACAAGATACTATTGACGAAGAAGCTACCAGTGTCACAAAATTAGATATGCTCACAAATGGTATCGGAATTTTGGATATTGATAAGGAGAACAAACCAAAACGGAAGTCCAAATTACAAAGGCAGGATGCTTTGGAAGAAAGGAGTCCGGTAATGACCAGAAGTAGACGGAAAAGTATACAGACACCACTTAGTGAGGAGCTGGTGACACGGAGGTCGAGGAGGAAGACCATGCAGGAGTTGGATGTTAACGTTGAAGAGAAGATACAAACACCAAAAAGTTCCAGGAGGAGGAGTAAGGTCTAGATGTATATGGTAATTGGTCTTCTATTGTTGTCTAAGGATAAGGTTTTATGTTAGGCGTATAGACAAACATACGGGGTTTTGCAATGCCAAGAATAATACGCTCAAGTAATTCCAACATGGTGATTTTGCTTTTCCAACAATATTTCTGGACCTTAAGCATTAGTAGAAAGCCTACAGGTCACCATAATCGCCAAATCAATGATTAACTTTTGTTTGTGTTGGTCCGAGTCCTCTGTGTAGAATAGACTATCTGCTTGCTTGCATGATAAAAAGAGAGCATATGTCTATAGTTAATAGAAGTTGGCGTTACTTTGCGTAAATCCGTATTTAAATCAAAATAAAATGAATTAATTGCAAGTTACTGTTAAAAATGTATACTTGTATAGCTCGCCTAAACAGGAAAGACTATGCTTAGTAAATGGATTGGACTTCCTACAAGTCGAAGAGAGTCGAAGATAAATAAATGCACACAAAACACACACCGCTATACTGTTTCAGAGTAGCAACAATAATACGCATTGTACACTCTGATATGCTTCGCTTCGCAGCCGAAGTAACTTGAGGAGACTTCGGATGCACTCAACGAAAGTACACATTTTTTATTTTGTATAATTTACAATAATAAACCCTTGTCTTTAGATGACAGAGTAGGCAGCAAAATTTGGATAATATTTCTATATTATTAGCTTTATTGTTTGATGTATTATGTTATATTGACTCATTTTAAATAGGTATGACGTATCTTTTAATTAAACTAAATAGAGGCTGTGGTATTGATGATTTGATTGGGACTGATAATTTTGAGACATTCTGTATGTAATTAAATAAAAACTCAATAGCTGGAAATGATAGTAGGTATGCTACATGGAGTTGAAGATTCGACGAAATACAGTTAGTTACTTTATCTTTTTACAAAAAAAAAAAGTCTCTGAAAAATTGTTTGGTTATAAGGATTGGATTTAAACTTCGATGATCTTCAATATTTGCGCCGCCGAACATATGTTAATTTCTGTAGTTTTGAGTGTGATAACTACATATTAGACTATTCACACTAAAAACCCCCTTATGATAAATGTGCCTTGTTTCGCAGTTGCTGAAAAAAATTGCATAGTGATGTACAATGTTTCTGAGATAAAAATATTTTTTATCTGTTTGTCTTATTGTTGCCATATTATATAGATATACTTCAAATAAGCTTACACCTTTTCACTATTCTCTTGCACTACAAGTATTGGTTTTAGTTATAAATAATATAATAATCAAATCTTAAATCTTTTTTTCCATCACACTTATAGGAATTAGAGTATTGTAAAATAGTATTTATGGATCTTCCAATTACTTTAAAATAGTTTTGTTGGTGATTTTATTAGACGATAGCCAAATAAATATAGATTGATGCTTACAAAAATATTTTTGGTACATATTATTTTTTTTATTTTAATAATATTTTCACTCTATAACAAACTGTAGTAGTAAACTCTTTGCAACATACTAGTAAAGTACTATTAAAATCAAAATGACTATAAAAATTCAAAAAGACCACAACAAAAGTTTCAAAGTTGTGACTTGTCAGTAATTTTTTTTAAAGATGCAAGAATGTGTTACCACGTGCAATTGTTTTTTTGGAATAAGGTAAAAATACCATATTATGACAAAAATGTAGAAAAAAACAATTTTATTGATCAAACTATTTTGTTTTATTATCTGGTAATGTTACTTTTATGAATACTGGTGCATTTATGTAGCGCACAAAATATAGTTATAGTTTTATTTAGCCGACATGGACAATATAAGGTACAAGTTAATAGTTAGCGTTTACTATTTGATGTCGATAGCGTTCATGATATCTATTCAACGAGAATATTTGGAATGAAAGAAAAATACTTTTTTTTAATACAGCCTACACCAAATTTCTTTAATTGATCATGTTTTGGCCTAATTCTGCCATTTTTTATTATTTATCTGGATTGTTAAAATGAATGTTTGTTTAGGTTATGAAACCAGCCATGGTTTTTGTTGTGTTGTCAGAAGTTGTAACTGAGTAAGAAAATATGTGTGAATGGTATTTTGTTTATGTAATTCGTGTTTTATCATAATTTCTAGCATATTGTATATTATTATTAAATTATGATATAAAAAAATACAGAGTTTTTTTATATCACATACAAAACCTAATTAGATTTTAACGAAATTGTTATTGTACATAAAATCATGGATATTCTCCAATATTTTTTTCTATTCTTGAAACGACTGGTCTCATTCAATTTAATGTTATTGCTAATTTAAAGAAAGAAAGAAAGCATTTATTAGCGGTCTAATTCTCCACATGTCAACAAAAAAAAACTGAAATTTAATTGAAACAAGAGTATTTGCTTAAGAAATAGAAAAAAAGTGGTAACATGAGTCCAATATTTCAGTATTTGTTGAGTGTACCGAATTACAACCAAACCAAGTTGATTTTAAATGACCTGTAGTAGTCAAGATCCGAAGTTAGGTCGACCTACACCAAGCTGATAATAAGATGTAACCGGTTTTGTAGCAAACTTAGTATATCAGAGAATATGTTAAAGATGGCTTTCCTAAAAAACTCCTGGACATTTTTTTATTATTTAAAATATTTTTTATTAATTAATTGGTGCAATATTAAAACTTTATCCCGACTTAAAGTATTTAGAAGACGAAGTTGCAGGAGTTGGGTTGCCTTTTATTTATTTGGATTGCCAGGTATAAAAGACCTTACGAGCTGCCAAGCATAATAATGACAATGCTATGTTACGGTTGGGAGGGTACTGTAGCCGATGGACTTTATTGGCCTTTCATCCTGGCCACAGGACAGCGATGCACCTACAACACTTGTGTTATTTTTACTATCAGGGGAGCCGCTTTTTTTTCAATGTCTTTTACTTTAATGTAACTGATATCAGTGATGGTCCGGGTCCCATGAGTGGAAAAAATCATCTACCTCCCTGCCAGTTGTAAAATTACAAGATTGTTATTAGCACAAAAAAGGAGGTCTTGTCGCTAATAATCTCTCTGCCAGACAACCGTAGATAGACAAAAACTATGTCTTCCTACTAATAATAAATCTGTAGAAGAGTGAATTTTGCTTTGTACATATTTAAAAAAATAGACGCAGGTGACTAAAAGTGGGCAGCAGAACATATTTCTAGCATATCTACAATTTTTGTGTATTTCCTGTTTGCTATTTACGTTGAATCTATTTTACTGAATCGATTACATTTTCTTTCAGTTTTAGTTTGATTTCTTTGCACACGCCTAGGTCTAGGTCTTCTAGGTCATCTGGAAGTACGTTCCCTTTTTTTTATTTACGAGTGAGTGAGTGAGTCAGTTAGTCACAAAAATTTGGGGTCTTAAACGTTAATATTATATCCTTAAATGTTGGAGATATATCAATTAAATTCAGTATTCTAAATACGATAGGCAGGAGGCTTCAAGTAAATGTGTATGTAGGTACGTGTGTGAAAATGAATTTGAGTTGAGAGGCAAAGAGAATATAATTACTACGTTTTATTGAGAAGTGGTAAAAGTAATTCGAAATAATTCGTTTAATATTAGATACATACTGAGTTGCATCGCCAGTTTTTTTATTTCCATCTTAGCTGACACGCTACCGCATGTTTAGATTGCTGCAGCGTCCAATAGTTTTACGTCCATCCCGGAACACAAAGAATTAACCCCCCAACAATCCCGGAATAATAGTGAATTGTATGCGGCCATAGTGGGTTTGCGTTCAACCATCGAATGGTCATCGTTGAACTATTGCTGGAACGTCATGAAGAAGGACTATCATGGCTTTGCAGGTAAATGAGATATGATAATATTCGCTGTAAGAGCAAGATTAAGAGTAGAACTAAGTTAAAACGGTCTTAAAGTGTTAAGACCGTTATTGCAGAATTCAAATCTTTCCCTAATTTAATTTTAGCAGTGTGCAGAGGCACAACCAGGGCACCCACGACTAGCCGAAGATACTAAGTCCCACAATGTGATAGGTGGCAAGCCTATCGCCAACCGGACACATTTCCAATCCCGACCAACATTTTTTTTATTAGAAAATTGGAAAATTCAATTTTCTTTGTGTTGGCCGACCCGGGATTCGAACCCGGGACCTCATGCAGTCAAGTCCAACACCCGGACCGCTAGACCACAGAGGCGATTAATTTAATTTTAGAATTAAAAAGTGCGCCAAATACCTAATAATTAGGGGATATGTGTATCCCGACAATGTCTATAGGTAACCACAGAAGGTTTACCGAATTTCCGACAAACCTACACAATCCAAATATAAATCGTACGTAGAGGTTGATCATTAGAAATGTCCATATCACAAGACATCCGCGTAGTTAATTAGTAATAAGATGAGAGTCTCCGCTAGAGGAATTTTAATGGAAATAGTAGCGCAGACGTTCCAGGTAGAGAACGCTCTCCTGCTTACCTTTTTGATATAATGAGATCATGACACGGTTTCATCCATGTGGACTTCAAAGTTTTACTCAAAAGGAACGATGATACCATCAAGTGTAATGTAGGAAAGTTGTGTCGAATTTATCTTCGTCCACTAAAAGTGATCGCTTGCGTTTTTTTGGGTTGACAGTCAGTTCAAATCTATTAGGCCATTTCGTCCTGCCGCCATAACGTCAGTTCGGTTGTTCCGGTTCGAAGGATAAGGTAGCCGTTAAACTTACTTTTGCTCGAAGCCTAACATCCCGGCCTCAGGTTGGCAACGCACCATCCCCACCTTTGGTGTCTCTAGGCGGCGTGAATTTCTTACCATCAGAAAATCCGTCTGCTTTATTTGTCTTCTAATATCATAAAAAAATATTTGGCACTGTCTTATCATAAAAAAGAATCAAATGAAGCAGGTACTTAGAGGCTTAACAGAACCTATTTTTTTTAAATATTCTTACTTTTTTGCAAGACTATTAAGAGGGAAAAATGGAATTTATTTTGGTCAAGAAGAAGAAGTTTTCAATGTAATTGTCAATAAATTACAACAGGTAGGTATGTTTTCAAGCATTTGAAAAATGTTTGTAAAAGTTTTTATTATAAAATTTTCCATTATGATGTTGATCAAAATTTTAATGAAGCTATTCAAACTGCTGATAATAATAAAAATAAATGGTAAGTTACGTGTGTACGGGCGGCGGCCAACCAATTTGTATTGCAGATAAGACGTCCCTGGCGAATGCAACTGGCCTATATAATGCACTGCCAAATTGCTTTACATGGAACTATACGCGCTGGAGCTTATTGCTGGACACAGATTGTCATTGACTTTAATGACCGCAAATCCGTGCTCTCTCCCACAGAATAAGTAAGGTACTGCGCACAGGAGACGCACTGTTGTTTAGCAAACGAGCAAACTTGAATCTAAATAAGAAGAAACCCCCTGTCTATACCACAAAATAAATAAAAATGCTAAGTACAAAAAACTCACTCTCTTACAAACGTCATTTATATGATTATATTATTAATCCACTATGCGTCGCTGGAATAATAATCGCTACTCGATCTTTTAATTGTTGTAAGGTATTATGGTTTTCAGCTTTCGGCTTTTTTTATAGTTAACACACTTCAAAATGAGAAGATTATCAATTCGACTGTACATACCTCTACTTTTGTTTTTTTATGATAAGTTTCATATTTATTTGACTCGTCAGACAAAATTGTACCTACGCCCATAAAAGTAACTAAAAAATTATTGACCACTTTTTGAATTTTTATTATTTAATAGAAATTTAGATTTTTACAAAAATCGTCATATTTCTTGTAGAAACAGGGTAAAATGTAAAGCCTAAATTTTTTTTTAAAAATTAAGAAAGATGCATAGAGTTTTTGCGAGGGAAATGGCGTGGTTTAACTAGCCTTTTTATTGAAGATAGATAGAAAATAGTAAGATATGGATATGACAATCTAAAAGAATTTGAGTCATTCCCTGGAGTTCCCAGCTGCAGGCAAAGAATTTGAATTCGCAGGCCCCGAATAAAAAAGACAGTAGTTTAGAAAGTCAGTAATCAAACGTGGAGTTCCAGCTCAAACCTGGTCACTAAAGTGTCCAAAAAAAGTAATCGTAATCTGCGGTCATGGAAATAAAGCAAGCAAAATAAGGATACACCGCCTTACCTAATCCTGCCGCCATAATGACTCGGTCATGTTCTGGTTTAGAGGCTGGGTTGCCCTGTCTCAGGATAGCGACGCGTCTGTAACATCTATGGTGTCTATAGACTACGGTGGTCTCTTGCTATTAGGAGAGCCGCGTGCTTGTTAGCTTATCTCTTACAAAAAACATTGATGTAAAATTAGTAGTTAAAACCCTTTAATAAAATGACCGGTTCGTATAGCTATTTAGAAATATATAGTTCAAGCCTCGACTAAACTTTTATATACCGTCATATAAATCCAAAGCAGCGTTAAGCATATAAATGCATTGCATAGCTTTTGAAAAGCAAATTCGTAATTTCGTATATCCATGTAGTTGGGTACAAGCCAATCACACCAAAAGCCTGAACGGCATCTCTGTCCTACCGTGTAGTGTGTCATAGCAGATAATATTCGGAATGGGTCTCCTCTTTGTTTTGTGTGATATCGTTCGATCCTATAAACCACAGTTCCTGTAATCTGTTAATGCATTTGGAAAACGTTTCATATTACATTATAAATACGAGTACAACACCAGAATACATGTTAGCTGATATGATTTAATTTCATAAAAATAAACATCGGGATAGGTGAAAGTAGATGAAAAATACGAAAAAAATAAAAACTATTGGGCCTACCTGAATATTTTTTTATGGGACGAATTCAAAACTATTCCGCATCAAACAAAAAAAGATTTTCAGTTCAGAAACCTCGGAGAAATCGTTGTACATACATAAAAAAATATACCGGCGGAATTGAGAACCTCCTCGTTTTTTTTGAACTCGGTTAAAAAGCTCGCTGTAGATCTAAGGAGGATATGTTTGATTTAAAAACAGTTCTTAAAATTAGCATATCAAAATTCGTAATGATAATAATTAGACAAAATGTTCGAGGGTTTTGTTTACATGTCTAAAGTCATCCACCGAATACGAGACTCAGGTTCGATTCTTGACAGGCATTTGTGTGATGAATATCTAGAAGTCTGTATTTTAGTTTGATTAAATTTGTGTCATTTGTCCGGGGATATTAATTTCTTATTCATTTATATGTTGTTCAGTCTAATTTGTCTGAGGTTAACATAGCCTTCCTACTAATAAGTATATATTAAAGTACACCACGGTTTGAGTTGACATAGCCTATTACAGTGTTTTAAAGACTATGATTTCAATTTAGGCCTTGAAACACTCTTTTAGCCTATTTTTATTACTAAAATATAGAAAATATTAGTGCATTTCTTAACGATAAACAGAGATATTCTTAAGGAAGGTTTAGGTGCTCCTAGATCGGGTAAAATTTTGTATAGCAATGAAAATATGATAGAACCTAATTAGTTAATATGTTTACTGTTTAAAACAAATTAGTCCAGCCATTAAGAACAAATTAAGTGACAAACTCACAGAAGAATTTTAAATTTTAAGATTTTAAACCTATTTATACGTACTAGTGGTCGAAATTCGACCATAATAAATTTTAATATCTTGTTGATAAGAACGCTAACTTCATTTCTCAAGACCAACTACTTTGTTTCCAAAGTTTTTAGTGCGCCATCTGTGATCTTTTATCGTTATCATCAATATAATATGTATTTGTTTGTGTGTGTCAAATGCATGGTAGTGTGGGTAATGTTTTATTTATTAATTTAATGTGCTATATAAGCATTATTATTGAAAAATATTAGCGTTCTGCTCTTTTGCTACACATAAACTGCAAACTTTCATACTCCTCCGTCAGCGCAATTTTTGTAAAAAGGCGTCCAAAGTTTTTGCTTCTCGTATTAATATTATGATAATGTATTTGTATGATTCCATGCGGGCGAAACAGTGGGAATAATTTTAGTGATACAAAGAATTTTCAAGTAAGAGTTTGGCTTAAGCTTGTTCTTATATTGAAGTCTTTACAGCGAAGTACGTATCCAGTGAATCTTGTTACTTATAAGCCAATGGCATCGTATTTTCCGGAAAAGAATGTTAGTCTCCGAGCTCCATATCTCTGTTATAAAATGTATTGCAGGGATACAGGAGAGTGATACATTCTTCTGACGAGAATAATCCTCCAGTAATGTAAACAATAACTTGCTATGGCGGGGGACTATTAAGAGGGTGACCAAGCTTTTTATATTGTGCTAATGAAAGTTATATGTGTATTAAGTGTATTGTAATTGGTTTTTTCTTTCTGAATCTGTGCAATATGATGATGATAATAATACGATTGTACCTTGAATAAATAAGAAAGAGATTTGATTTAACTTGAACTATAATCTACAAGAAATATCCAATTCATACTACATATGGATAATATTTTTATAACTTTATCAATAACGAATATCTTTTTTTTATGGACTAGGTGGCACACGAGCAGGCGGTTCACCTTATGGAAAGTCGTCTCCGTCACCCACAAACAGCTGTAACACCAGAGGCCTCACAGTGACGTTGCCGTCCTTTTAAAAATGAATAGGCTGTTATCATGAATGTCCCAAATCATAAGGTTACGGAAACACTGACATAGACATATAGAGACCATAGGTTTTTAGATGCTTCACTGTCCTTTGGCCTGGGTGTTGGGCTTACTATTGTGCAAGTCTACCGAATAACTTACTCTCCAGAACGGAACATGAGCCTCTTTAAAAAGTCCGCTCAACCGACATGGCCACCTTTTGGCCCCGTCTGCCGCGTTCTATTCTTAATTCAAGTTTTTTCAAGTAAACTTCGTGTATCCAAACATTTTTTTTTAGTCTGTTGCAGAATAAACAACCCGTCATATTAAAAAGTTTGAAGTATGTCAACATTATAGAATTGTTTTTGGAACGAGTTGAGTTAGCATGACTTAATCACCCGCTGCGCTTCTTTCGAGTAGGTATGTGGTCCGTTAGTAAATTTGTGAATAATGCAAACAAAAACTGATGTGAAAATGTGTTAGTTAGGTGTTAAAATTATATTTTAGTAAATGTTAAACAATTTTATAAACCACTACACATCATTCAATTTTTCACTAGTTTTAGATTAGTACTTGTGACGTAACGGCCCGCTCGATTTTAACTATTTCTAATTATATAATAAATTAGTCTTGTAAATAACATTTGTAATATGTTTATATGACATATATACAGATAAAACATATAAGTTTTATGAGTGTCTTCCACTAAATACTCTATAATAAGAGATAATAAGAGATTAAATAGCATGTGAGACTTTTTCGTACATTCAAGAATTTAATTCTATAGATAATTCGTTTGTGAGAGATAGCTAATTTTATATTTTTTTAATTGACAAATATAATTATAATTCTAAATTTAAATTACATCAAGTATATATTCGGAACATTTTGAAAAAAAAAAGTAATTATATCAGATTTTAGCCGTTTGTTTTACTTAAATTAACTCTTTTACTGAGAAAAACAATCATTAAATAGAATAAAACAAACAAACTACTACTCAGAACTTACAATAAGCTTGTGTAAAATTTCTAAAGTCGGCCCTTTTGTAGTACCGGATAGCAGGTAGTTAGAAAAGGGTTGTTATCCCTTTTTTTTCCGAGCTTGTGTCGTAAAATATTTGCATGAACATTGTTGTTTATGTAATTGTATTTTGTTAAGCGTTTCATGTTCTTTCGAATAAAATATATAGAAGGTTAATAAAACGTACGTTTGTTTTTCATAAGAAATGTTTTTCTTGGGAAAATTAGGAAAAATGTTTTAAAGTAAAGTTTTTCACATTTTGTTTGTTGCAAATGATTTTGGGGTTAAACATACACATTTTTACGTTATTACGTAGCTTAGTTCTCAGGGATCCTAAAAATTTATACATTTATATATTTTTAGGACACAAATCGAAAGATATCGTCGTTTTTCCGATTTTCCGCCATATTTCTCCAAACGTGTGAGCGATCACGCAGCAAAGTCGCTTTTGCGTTGCTTTTTGACCGGATAAATATGTACAAGACATGCATCTATGCCAAAACCTACATTTAAAAAAAATGATATTTGAACATATACAAAGTTGCCGGGTTAATCTAATCTGAGAAATCATTTCTAGATAGTTCAAACAGTCAACCTCTTTAAAATGTTTATTATTAAGACTAAAATATTCGACAAAATTTTGTCAACGAGCCCATGTAACTATGGAACAACAACACAAAACGTATTTCGTATCACGGATGAAGGAAATAACTTATTGTTGTCGTAGGATTTATTAAAAAAATAAGACATATTCATTGTCAATGCAGTCCTTAGAGGTCATTGTTGATTATAGATAAAAAGGTCGTCATATGTAAGTTGACTTCGTCTTTAGCGTTAACCAACACGACGAGGGAAATTTTCTTAGATGAGTCCTGAAATGTCCTGAGTTTTCCTGCAATTATGGTTATTCCGTTCAATAGAGCCGCACCAAGTTTATTAAAAATTGGATTTGCTGAAGCCTGCGCGCCCTTTTTATATTGTCTTACGCGTCGGAGAATATTTCTATTTGTCGTAATGTTACAGATTTATTATTAAAAACTATTTCATCTTTTCTTATTTTATCTCTGGGGTTGCTTTGAAAATCTTTAGGATTTTTTTACATAATGAAAAATATACCCAACTTGAAAACCTACCTACATTAAATCCGTTTTAGTGCCTATGTCAGATTATTTGGAAGAAATCTTTTAAGCATGTAAGCTCTCCTTTTCTACAATTTTATTTGTCTCTAGGAGGTATAACTATTTTAGTGAATAATAAATAAAAACCGTGAAATAAATAAATGTGAACTATGTGAACAGCCTTTTGCATTTAAGATGTACTCAAGTTTAGAATGTAGCCAGAATCCCAGCTTCCAGCAATTTTTGCTTCCATTAAATTGGGTCTTTGGTTTTTCTGAAAGACATTGAATCTACTTACCTATACTGCAATCTGTTAATATAGGTCCACTTGTAGGGAAATTAAAAGATACAAATATTTTTAGTGTAGGAAAGAATATAATTGGACGGATTTCCTGATGACAAAACGTCGCCTATAGACACTAATAACGTTTATGGTGCGCTGCCAATCTGAGGTTGGATTGTAACTGGTGCTGTAACAAAGTTAACTAGGTAATATTATTTCGCTCGCATTTCTGTAAAGTAATTATAGGTCATACATTAAGTACCTTTAAAGCTTCAGGATGAAATATTTTTTGAGCGTGGTTTCACAAACTACAAACTAGTAAATCCAAATCACTACACTTCCTCTGTCCCTATGTCCCTTTGTAGGCTTAAATCTTTAAAACTACGCAACGGATTTTGATGCCGTTTTTTTAAATAGATAAAGTGATTGAAGAGGAAGGTTTATAAGTATATTTTATACCAGTGCGAAGTCGGGGCGGGCCGCTGGTAATGTAATAAATGCGATTTTTTTTTATTTTTATTATACATCCGACGTGGTTTGCAAAATTTTTGAGTGTGCAAATAGTTACAGGACTAAAGTATGACATGGGCTAATTTTTATCCTGATATCTAAATGAGATCCCGCGGGGACGCAAACTTGAATACGCTGCCGCTGACAACATCCAGTATTAATAATGCAAGCGAAGTAAAACTGCAAATACAACAATTAAGTAACTGGTTTTCCCATGTTTCACTGGTGGACCACCTCAGAAGCAGACTCTTTCAAATAAAAAAAATATTTTATAAAAGCAGTTCAAAAATGGAGAAATGATTAACATCCATAAAAATTGAAATCGAACATATAACCTCCTCATAGTTTGTAAAATAGAGTAAAATAAATATAAAATCTAACAGTTTTCGTAGTCATAGCAGATATCTCAAGTAGAAATACAAGTTTTCGTCCGAAAAATACAATTGTACTTATTACCTCATAATTCAATTTCATTGTGATTAATTTAATTAATTAAACTTTATGATAAAGTAGCTTCCTACGAATAATTGAAAAATACACCGCTGGCCACATTTACTGTATCTTGAGACAATTTACAAGAAAATCTGTTGCTATAACTGTACCCTGTCGTCGTGTTCTAGTCTAGAGGGTATGGTAATCGGTAAACTAATTACACAAAAACTAAATTTAAAACTAAATATACAATACAAAATTAAGTTACATTAGCAATTAGATAACCCAATTTAAAAAAAAATCCTAACATACGTCATCTAGTGTTTTTTATTTATTCATATTTGTATTATTATTCACAACACCAATCACAACACAACTATAGGTAGCTAACGCTTCATTATGATTTTTAGGATTTACCGACAGTACATTAGTCTACTTGTCTAAAAACTGTTTTAATTTTATTAAAAAAACTAATTCAATTCTTCTCAATAGGACGTTTAGCTGCCACTATGGCGAGTTACCATTTATCGTAATGTGTATGACATTATTAGAAATAGGAACTTATAAACATTTCTATTCAACACATGTTAGCGATAATGAGGCCTACGACGTATGACTATTAATAGGTATGTATTTGAAAACACAAAGCGGCCCTGAATACCAATGTAACAATTAGTATATTAAACGTTTGAAGTTACATTTTGATGTAAGCCTGTTTGTAATCCGCCGATATCTAAAGATATCCCTATATTCACCGTTTAAATCGTATTAAATATAGGTACCTTCAATAGGTACAATAAGATTTCCAAAAAAAATAGTCATAATTTAAAGTTTTAGCACCTTAATGTGTGGCGCTTTTCCAGTGTGCGATTTCCAATCCATTTCATATCTCGTATAACGCGTTTGTGAAACATGCTACATACTTTCGAGAACCTTTAAGAAAATAACATTAATTTGAAGTTATTAAGAAATACTCGTAACATAAAATTATTGGCTATGATAAATTCTAGAGAGGATAGCAAAAGTGACGTAAATTGACGATTACTCATATTTTTTATATACTAGGTAGTAAAGGAGCATCTGGTGGAAAGTGACCTCCGCTGCTCACGAACTGTAACACCAGTCTCGTAGTTGCGTTGCCATCCTTTCAAAAATGAATAAGCTCTTTATTTGGAGACCCCTGGATTGTAATATATCGGAAACACTGCCGTTGGTAATAGATTTCACTACGGTATAAAGGTTCACAGCAAATGAACGCCATGTATCAAAATTATAGGGGTTAAATTTTTACTTTTGGCGCGATATCCGCACGTCTTAGGGTTGTTTTGGACTAGACTTCAATGGCCCCAACCGGAAACATTAGCCAATACATTTTCTACATCAGACACGAGTTGTGGCTTTCAAGAATTTTATTACACGAACTATTTGTTCGGCTGGCTTATGAGGAATCACCAGTTCTGACATCTGCTTAGCAATGAATGTTATTAATCCGCGTTATGGCATTGGTATGCAGAAGAAACTGTGTAGGAGATATCACACAGCCTTAGAGAACACTAGCGTTTATAGAAATGGAGTCGGAGATGCACCGTTGACACCACCTAACACCTAACCTAACCTAATACTTTGATCGGGTGAGAAGTTGGGAATCCAACCACACTACCTCTCTGGGAGACAAAAAGATGATAACTTTGAAAGAATTTATGCCGAACCCGATTAAATCTAAACCATGTCTAAACTTGGACATGGTCAAACTTCCACTTCCACCCAACGATGTGTTAAATAGACTAGAAGACCGCCAGCTGTGTGATTTTGACGAAAATCGTAAAATATTACTGATCAGTTTATGCTTCTCTACATATCGCAGCAGCTTGCAGATAATAATGGCTTCCATAATTTCGGAGAACAATGAAAACAAGGCTTTCATAATTTTGGAATAGTATATATGTTATGTGGATCAGAGCAGTCGCCTTTTTTAGGGATCAAAGTCTAGAAATACCTGAAGAATATGAGAGCCGAAAATGGGAAGTTTTAGCCGGAGCCAACTCATGCACACACATTTTTAATACAATCGGAGGGATACCGTCAAGACCACTAGACTTATGGACGTCTAAGGAAAGAAGCTTCACACACTGTGTTTTGAAGGAATTTCGCTTCTGTTATTGCGCTTTCGTACTGCGGTATGGTAGGCGGTATGTTTCCCTGATCATCCAATGTCGAATTGGATGGGCGAAAGAGGCGAAAAGATAGCCTAGAAGTTCGGCTTTCACCTTCGCATCATGTGCCCATGAGTTATCGTCTCGACGTAAAGATGGTAGGGAAAGCTTACAAAAAATTCCTTGAACAGCCTTGGCGGGAGACTAGAACGCCTTAGTGCTCGAGGGAAGGCGAGCTTCTTCTTCTCTTCTATTCTACTAATGCTCTCCGATTTTGCAATAACCATTTTCAAGGACCTGGAAGCTGATTATTTATAATACATAGGCGATGTTACAACTTTCTCCAATAGATACAGAAATAACTATTTGTAAATACTATTAGGTACAGTATTTTATACCTGCTCACTGCAAAAAGAAGTAAAAATAGTAAGAGAGAGATTATTTGCATTCTTTTGTCCTCAAGTGTACTTGTTTGCAAATGAACTAAAAGTTATTTAATGCAGTTTACGTCTCGAACCCCTAGTACGCCGGGGTGAAATATGGCGCGCATTTCTCAGGGATTTGCTCCCTAAGCCCTTCGGACGAGGGATAGTTATTACGCAGGCTGTTTGTGCAACAGGACCGAAAAGCGAATTAATTCAACGTGACACTGATGCGCGGGCAGAAAATAGGGTATGCAATGATCGGGAATGTTACCAGGGTTACTTCATCTTAACCTGGCATACGTTAGAACGAGAAACATTGGGGCTCTAGCTTATGCTTGTTTTGAAAATTCTAATTAAAAAAATAGGAAAAAATTCTAATGAGGGTTTAGAGTCTAGACGATTGTTAACATTGGTTAGCAGTCATCTGGACCGAAGCAGATTTATTTCAAAATTTGATGACATTCGGAAGATGGAATTAAAGTTACCTGCAAGGTTATCTTTGTTGTAAGGAGTGTGTACAACAGTCTGAAATGTCCTTTATCAAAAAACTTAGTTTAAAGATTATTCCTAGCAGGCAGCGTCTTAATATCAGTTTTCGTCTTAGAATGAAGGATAATTATCTTAATTTTTAGGCATGTGAGTTGTGTGAAATGTGTCACTTACTTCGTACTTGCAAAACTCAAACCATTTTATTAATAAACGTGGACTAGAGTAGGAGTTGATGTTACAGTCTGTATCACATTGTAATAAGGACCATAATACAAGAATGAATCTTGGAGTAGTTTACTTCGTGAACATAACTCACATAACAGAAAATTAAGCTCTTTTCATCTTTAAAAATCTATTATGGAAATAGGAAACTTACGCTATAGATACATCATCCCTCAAAGGTTGGCATTTTTTGAGTATCTTTATGCCCAAAGAACATCCCGACTAGCCAAAAGTAATTTTTAGTCCCACAATATGATAGGTAGCCAAACGGGTACATATCCAATAGTATTCAACGTTGTTTCTATTAGAAAATGAAAAAAAAAACATAAATTTATCCGTCCTGGGTATTAAACCCGGTACATTATGTACCTAGTTAATGGGGTTGGCCTTAACGCTAGACTATAGAGGCAACTCACTCACGCTCACAGACGAGAGGCAAATGTAGCAATAATGAATTTAACATGCATTGATTTGGAATGAAATGATTTGGTTTCGAATTTGAAGCGTTCCAATTAAGAATCACACATCACATTTATAATATAAAAATGAATTGCTAAATGCGTTGGTAAGCGCATATTTCCGAGCGACTGACCCGATTTGAATAATTCTTTGTTTGTTGTGTTAGTTATTGTCAGAAGAAGGTTCTTCTGAAGAGAAAAATCGGTAAAATTGCAGGCAAAATGGAAAAAAACAATACTTTAATTTCCTATACAAACTAAACGGGTGGAACGAAGTTCGCCGGGACAGCTAGTAGTAGTAGTAACAATACAAAAATGAATTCTCATTAAAGTGGTCATTGCATCACATCTGAACAGATGACCCAATATTTCTAATTCTTTTTTTGTGTCCTTTATTGACAGGCGAATTTTCTTGTAAAAAAACAGGGAAAATTGCAGGGAAAATAGGGAAAACAATACATCAATTTACATAACAATACAAATAAGCGGGAAGAAGAGAAGACTAAAAACCAATTTTTGGATGTTACATATCTACAGATAATATTATGTGTTTATGATAAAATAGAATAGAAATTAGTCTCTCAATATGTGTGATTTGGTCTTTTGTACTTATTAAAAAATAAAATTAACATTACGGTATTTTAGGGCACTTCAACAATAACAACTAATTTTAAACAACTTGTGGGTTGCGGAGACCAATTGTCAAAAACACAAGTATAAGTAGTTATGTTTTAATTTTGAGTAAGTTTAAAATAAAATACATTGGTATTAATCTTTTTTCGGAGTGGCCGTTGTGTTGCCGGGTGGTCCGCTTCCAATATTGCTGGTCATCGTAAGCTGAGAGTATGTTGCCAGTTTATGAAACCTTTTCTTACTTTACGGCTAAATTTAGTTTTAGATATACTTAAGTTGTCACATACTAAAACTTTACTACTCTAATCTTTAAACGTAAAAATTTTATATGTAGTTAAGATATAAAAAAAATAAATGTAGAGAAGGGCTACGTAGAGATCATATTTAATCTATTAAGTCTATTAAACCTACTTGCGCAACAAATACCAATCATTTTCTCGAACATAATATAAATTTTAATAGTTTTAAGATAAAAGACGTAAAATTATACACATTGGCTTTTGGAAAATGGATTTTCTTTATAGATAAAACAATTAGGTACTTGTTTCAAAATAGGTTAATGTAAATTATGGTTTAATAGAGTATTTGCTTATGTAAAATGCAAGCAGGCAGATTTAATGCAAGTAAGAAATACACGCTATGTTAATTGCGCATTGTCAACCTAACTTTTGGATTTTAAGCCCTTAGCCTTTATGGAACTTGTAGATCTGTCAGATCAGTCTGCACACGACAACTCTACAAAATTTTATTATATTCTTTAGAAAACGTCGCTTAAAAACTTTACAATTTGATACGCCCGGACTAATCTGACATGTTTAAAACGTTCCATCTTGAAAAAGATAGCATGCATCTAAAATAAGTCTAGTTTGTGCACAGCATAATAACCACCAGGGGTTATTTTAACATAATATTCAAATAGTAGGATAATTATTTATCATTACAGTAAAAAGCTTTGAGTTCTTCAGCTGAAGTTGGATTGGGAGAACCACGCAACTCAGCCACTTTTTTTTTAAATAAGTTTAATGGATTTTCCATTCTGCCACATTTAAATACTTGACTTGCATATGTGGTCTCACATCCCTGACTAAAAGAACGACACACCAATAATGTCTATTATCCGTTATCTAGCCTTCAGGGGGAAAAAATGCCATGCCATGGGTAAATTTCATGTGCAGCTGGTAGCACCAACGAGTACCCGTTACGAATCACTTCGACACGGTCATATTTTGATGCACAGCTAATATTTTGGTGTTTATTTGTGAAGATATAAAAGCCATTGTTATTAGGTAGCGACCACTATGTCAAATTACGTGAGAACTTACGATGTAATTCAATTTTTTTGATAGCCCGTGAACCTGTGTACCTTCCACAGTTCATTAGATAAAAAAGGCATTACTATGATCATTGAAATGCTTTAAAATATAAACTATTTGAAAAGGAACGTTTACCGTACCTAATTATTTAAACGGGAAGGTAACCCTTTCTTTCAGTACCGTATTTTTATCCCCCGACGGAAAAGAGTGTTGTCATAAGTCTGAAGCGTCTGTGTTTGTTTGTGACGATACTCCTAAACGAATGGACCGTTTTTGAAGCTGATTTTTGTTTCATCGATGTACATCTTAGCTACATCAGGAATAGAAAAGAAATATTTTTATTCACATTCACCTTACAAGAGGCACTTGTGACGAGTCTATAAAATATTAAAACTACCACCGGATCGGAAGGCGGCCACACACTGAGAAGATCCGGCAAGAAACTTAGCGGGTTTGTCTTTTGACGTGACAACGTCTTAAATTAAGTTGTGGCTCGGAGTCACATTTGAAAAAGTGTAACGCCCGCTCACGTCTGTTACGATGAGTCACCGAACGAGAGAAAGGCCCGCCGAACCGGTACAATGTTTTAGTAAACAAAATATATTTCTATAGTTAAACTTTGTGCATTTCTTATTTTCATTCAATTCCTTGTTCCTATTGTGCAATTTAATAATATTCATGTCAATAAATATTCTACCGAGAAAAAGACGCTGTCACGTAAAATCTTCGCCCGTAAAACCGACTTTA
>NJDC01002406.1:35273-45343 GCA_002245475.1 Calephelis virginiensis
GATTATTAATATTGGCCGTGTGCCGATTTCAAAAGTTTGTAGGTAGTTTCCATAGTGTTTCATATTTGTCTTGTGCCCACCTAGCCTTCCAGCTACAAGTATGTATGTAATCTCGCTTAAGGGTTGAAATGTTGTGTGTATTGCATTTAACACCAAGTACAAACACAAAATTATTTCAAGTTAAACTTTTGAGTAGTAATCAAATATTCCATTTTAAAAATATCTTTCTCCGAATGATATTAAGCTTTTCCTTGTGTGGATATAGATGTCTGCCTTTCTGCCACGTAAAATTCATTATCTACAATGACATGACATGACATATTATGACATGATATGACATGACATATTAGCGATGACAATGTAGGTAATGACTCACAATCAACAAGAACAATGGTGGTAGAACGGGGAGCTGCAACTTGTCCTGGAAGGATCCACTGTCTTAACTATTTCTACTGCCAATTGACAATGCCATTCTCCGTCGTAGAGGTTAGGGTTGGACAATTTGTCTAACACCTTGGCAACAGGAAAACGAAACATAACAATTTTTTAGTTTTTGTATGTGATAATATAGTGAACCAGCATACGGCTCTCCGAATGGTAAGAGATAACCGTAGTCTAAAAACACCATACATGTGGCATTTCTGTCGCTGTCTTGTGGCCTATGTCTTAGGCCAAATTTGCAAGACTACCGGCTCCCCTAACAGGAAGGGAACATGCACTGTCGATATGGTGCCAGGATTAAGTAAGGCGATGGAATCGTACCTGGACGAGGAGCAATACGGCACTCTGCCACCAGTAACCTTTTTTTTATGATATAGGAAGGCAAACAAGCAGACGTATTTCCTGATGGTATGAAATTCACGCCGCCTGGAGACACCAAAGGTGGTAATGGTGCATTGCCAAACTGAGGTCGGGATGTTATGCCTCAAGCAAAAGTAAGTTTACCGGCTACTTTACCCTCCGAACCGGAACACGTCATGACGTTCTGGCGGCAGGAATAGGTAAGGCGGTGATACCAATTCGGGCAAGTCGCTGCAAAACTCTACCACTTAGTAGGTTGTCACGGTGTTAGTGACGTTAAGCATAGGCTCGCCTTTTACGAGCTTCCTGGCAGAAAGGCAGATGGTCTATTCTACAAAGGAGCCCGGACCAACACGGGGAAAAAGTATCTTTACGCCCATATCACCAAAAACGTAGGCAGAGGCACAACCAAGGAACCCACGACTAGCCGAAGACACCAAGCCCCACAATATGATAGGTGACAAGCCTATCACCAACCAGGCAACTTTATTTTTAATAGAAATAGAGTTTAAATTTTCATTTAACCTTTTATTTTCATTAAACATTTACTAATTTTTTCGATCGAGCTCAAGACCTGAACGCGTCCGCTGTATCACAGAGGCTGCTAGTATATGTAGTATAATAGGCATTAATATTATACTTTGAAACCCGTAGGTATTACAACTATTTTACAGAACATGTTTCACTAAAATTTCGTCACATTATGAATCTGATGTTAGGAGTAAGTGCTGTAAGGCTGACAGGTACTAGCGAAACCGCTGGGAAATGTCATTATTGCACATGGAGAAGCTCTTGTGTTAATTGATTTAAATCGAGCACCGAATTGTACGCCATTGTTAATTCAATTCTAAATTGCACTCAGCTTAACTATTCGTATAGGAGCCTTTGACACAATGGCGGCTATAGGAATTGAGGTGTACGATGTTTACTATGGAACTATTGCATACCCATGGCTTTTTCTTCTTTATTTTCACATGGCGGGCGACGAATAGGGCTACGGTATCCTCTGCCTGTCGTAAGAGGCGACTAAAAGGGGACGAGGTGTCGGTCCGTCTGTCTGAAGACGCTTATCTAGATGCAGGTTGTAAATTTTGTCGCACTTAAAAGAAAACCCAAATATGGCGACCCAGTATGTGAAACTGTTTTAATTTAAGGTTGTGTCATACTTGGATCTTGTAGATTAAGTTATGCTCTTAAAAGTCTTCTGCCTTTGTCGGTAATGAGTTTTTTTTATGATATTGGAAGGCAAACAAGCAGAAGGGTTTCCTGATGGAAGAAATTCTCGCCGCCTAGAGACACCAAAGGTTAGGTTGTAATGGCGCCAACCTGAGGCCGGGATGTTAGGTTTCGAGCAAAAGTAAGTTTACCGGCTACCTTAACCTCCGAACTGGAACAATCGAACTGACGTTGTGGCGACAAGAATAGATAAGGCGGTGGTACCATTCCGTGCTAGTCGTTGCGAAACTCTACCACGTAGTCAGATGTTAGTGACGGTAACCCTAAGCTCGCCTTTTACGAGCTGCTTGGCAAGGAAGGCAGATGGTCTATTCTGCAAAGGAGCCCGGACCAACACGGGAAAAGCGATTTTTGTGTGATAAAACATCGAAAAAGCTTATGGCTTTCCTGGCGGCTATCTCTAAATGGGTTCTATAGCCACCAAAGATGTTATAGTTCACTCATCTATGTAATAATTAATTGAGATCAATTACCAGAAAATTTGTACTCTACCTACACAGAAACTTTTCATGGTTTAGAAAGGCAACAAGCTAAGAGATTTCTAGATAGTAATTAACAAATTCTACCCGTAGTAATTATAATGCAAAGCAAAAATAATTAATACCTTATGATATGAAATATGAGTCATTTATTTAAAAAAATGAGTGCAATTTCAATTGTCTTTTAAATAATCAAAATGAAGTTTTCTTTCAGCAAATTCTCTCACCTATAATATTGATGGTAGTTTCCCTTCAAGTGTCATAGTTGTGGGACGCTCTATATATCATTATATACACTACATAGCACGGTATAGGGATATTCCACATTCACTTAGGGTTTAATTACTTAAAAAAACCTTTTAAAAATACTTTTTTTTACCACTTTTGAATTGTCGAGTAGCAAAACCATATTCGAAATAAAAATAAAAAAAATTAAGGCAAAGAAAATATTAATATTGTTCAGTACAATCTAAGCATACTGTGGTAGAGCATTACTTAAAAAACAAAGTTTTTGTTACAATTTTTAACATAAGCATTGGATTAGATTGCTAACTTTATAATTTTGCTATAATGCTTAGAATTGTTAAAAGCTTTTTAAATATTTTTTTTTAATTCAGTGTCGGCATTGTACCCAGGAACCCAGGAGGAGATGTTAAACAAATATCCTTGGACAAGCTACACAAATTTAATCTATTCGCAAAATAAGCAAAGTATATACAAGTGTTATGGATGTTAGTCAAAGATTCTTATACATAGAAATACTAATATAGATACAAGAATAAATTTAATTAACACTCACACCCAGAATTGCAGTCATTTAAATGCGCACTACACAAATTCCTGTTCACAATAGGAATCGAACCCAAGCCTCGCGATTAGTCGATGGAGTACCTTCGTTAACCCATCGACCAATAAAGCGTCCGTGTTAAGAAAAAAAATATCTTTACGCCCAAATCCCTGAAGAGGTAGGCAGAGGCACAACCAGGGCACCCAATACTAGCCGAAGACACTAAGTTCCACAATGTGATAGGTGGCAAGCCTATCGCCAACCGGTCACATTTCCAACATTTTTTTTATTAGAAAATTGGAAAATCTAAATTTCTTTTTGTTGGCCGACCTGGGATTCAAACCCGGGACCTCATGCCGTCAAGTTGAACACCCGGACCGCTAGAACACAGAGGCGATTAAGAGCCATGTTAAGAGCCATTGGAATGTTGGAAGCCGTTTCATACAGTGTCATATTACCGAAGCTTTGTGAAATAAAGCAGCTATCTCAAGATTAGTATCGTGAGACGGGCAAGATATTGGGGTGGCATCTTGGACAAAGCCGCAACAAAACTCCACGGAAGAATCGAATTTTGTTAGTGGCTATCAGAAGATACCCAATCATTAAAGCAGGCCAATTAGTCCAAAGACTAAGCTGAACTACAATTGTATTTCAATACAATTTTGTAATTTGGTAATACAATTGTATTGTATTTCCAAACTGTTAGCAGTAAACATCACAAAAACCACCTTCACGCTCGTAAATAACACTTAACGCAGACTACAACGGCCTAGATTTTTTTTATGATATTGAAAGGCAAACAAGTAGACGGATTTCCTGATGGTAAGAAATTTACGCCGCCTAGAGACATCAAAAGTGGTAATGATGCGTTGCAAACCTGAGGCCGGGATGTTAGGCCTCGAGCAAAAGTAAGCTTACCGGCTACCTTACGAGGGCCAAACTGAAAGTTTTTAGAACTGGCAACTTAAAAGCATTATATTAAAAGAATAAGTTTAAATTTTGACAATAGAACTCTTTACCAATAATATTGAGTATACATTTCATTCATTTGTCATTTGTTTTACGATTTGGCGGCAAATTGAAAATTGTCTGTGCACCCTCCGAACTGTCACACGTCATGACGTTATGGCGGCAGGAATAGGTAAGGCGGTGGTACCAAACAGCACATAACTAAGAAGAAAGTCAATGAGCTAGAGTGTACTTTACTTATGAGTGTTTGAATGTTACTCTGAATCGGAGAATACGTGTCTGGTTTCTGGACGTAGCAGCTGGCTAAAATTTTTTCATTCCATTTTTCCACACTGAACACTCCTGAAATTTATCTTAACTTAGCTATAGCCTTACTACACTAAGTAAGTAAAAAATGGCCAACAGTTTCTGTTTATGCAAGATAATGTCCGTCCACGTACAAAAAGTGTCTAAGAACTTTGGTTGGTTTGTTGTTGTTACTGTTGTTACAGTCGTAGCAACTTGGTTGTAACAAGGTGTAGCAACTTTAGAGTGGTCTGCGTCAGATTTAAATCTGATAAGTTTGAGCGAGATATGCTACAAAGAAGAGCTCTGAAAGATAATCACGAAAATTTTAATACAGAAGAGACACATTGACATTATTTTTTTATGTTTTTCACATAAATTCATTATTTTGTAACATTAGCAGGTTATTTATATTCTCACCCTGTGATTTTAGTTGATATTATTAGTTTATCATGACACCTTACAATTTATCAACAATAATACAAATTAATAATCTATTTTCCCTAGTAAGTAAAAATATTATTACATCATGATTTTCTTACTTATGATAATATGATTTAAAACATACAATTAATTGTCACACATTGGTAATTTATATATTTCTCCCTAATTTTTGGGGAAATATTTTTTTTATAGATGTTACTTTATGGATTGGTCTTTATTTTTATGTACCCACTGTATGGTTATAATTTTATTACACGTAGTATCTAGGTTACTAAGTGTAGTCACTAGGTTAATAATAATCTGTTAAAATGATAACTATTAAGTTTATTCTGTGATGTAATTTGTGTATGGACAACTTTATTTATGTAAGTAACATTGACATGTTTTAAGAGTCGAATGCCTTACCTACAAAATAAATATAATTAGAGTTTGACGCAGAATACAAACTTTTATTCTTCGTAGGAACTGAGAGTTCGGGCAATAATCGTCAACACGATATTGATAGCATCTTGAGCATGCAAAACCGTTGCTGTTGTGTCTTAAATGTTATGGGGTGCAACCATAATATATTACAATAAATACTTACAATAACAACATTAATATAGTTTAATGGAAACTGGAAATCTCAGACTCAGCATGAATATTATTATGCGGGAGGAATTTGAATGATACATAAATAGCCAGTATAAAATACGACGTGTAAACAGAGTGACAAAAAGATCGAAACGATGCGCACGCGCATGCCGTGTTAATCTTCACTTTCCTGTCGATTTCGCGTGTCATTCAGGGCTGCCAGATGGTCGGGACTCGTCTGGTAATGGCATTCTTAGGTTTATTGTATTTTTTCTGGCCACTTAAGAATATTAGATACAGGCAGAAATATTTTTTAATGAATAGGGCTACAAAACTATGTTTTTTAAAAGGTAACAAAATGATTCTTGAGTAGGTTTGTTTTTTTTCTATATATTTTTTTAGTTTTTGGAACACGGAAAATCGTAACATTTCATTTAGAAAAGAAGTAATAAAATAATTCGTGGTTAGATTGTTCTATAGCAACAAGATAAAGTTCTTGTGAAGATTTTTCCTTGAACCAAAAACAACACCGTCATTCATCTCAAATCAACATGAAGTTATTCCTAGTCAAACTATGTGTAATAAATTATGTGAAGATGATATAAATCTTATTAAAAGTTTTTGCTCTTCACAATTATAAGTCGCAACCCTAGGGGTTTAGTATTTTTTATTGTAAACTCTGTAACGTATACATCGCTCGCTTTACAAAATCTGTCACGTATAGCATTATTATGTAAAAAGTATTGTAAGTGTGGTTATTTCCGTCACTATTCATTGTTAGAGATTACCCGTCTGAAAAATGTTTATAATGGTGGCTGAAAGTAGTATCTCTTTATCCTTATTTAAGTATTTCTAGACAACTTACACAAATTAAATCTAACCCCAAAGTAAGCAAATTATATGCTTGTGTTATGGGTGTTAGTCAACGATACTAATACATAGAAATAAATAAATAGATACCAGAATAAATTTGATAAACACCCAGACCCGGAAATGCAGACATCTTAATGTTCATCACACAAATGCCTGCCCCCGTCGGGAATCGAACCCGAGCTTCGAGGTTGGTCGATGTAGTTAGCCACTCGACACTAGCTAGTCACTCGACCAACGAGGAGATTAAGAAACTCTATAAATTTAATCTCAAAATTAAGAAACTGTTCTAACACTGTGCTGTAAATAACAACTGAATCCATATTATTCGCACTAAACTATGCACGAACTCATTGTTACTGGATTCCGTAAATGTGTCTTACATTGAGGTGTTGAAGTTTCATTGAAGCTTCTGTGGTTCTGGGTGCTGTTTGCTGAACACGATCCGTAGCAATTATTATTTTTAATACATATTTAATGTACTAATTTAGTTCTGTTACTGTTCTATTACTGTTATGTTATAAGTACATACAGATATGTCACCATCCCCATATGGAATCAGTTAACGACGTGTATCTAGATCACACTGCTTGTACTGCTACCAAAAACATTACGCCCGCGATTTCTCAACAATAGTAGATCTGCCCTTCTACCAGAGGAATTTTAATGAAACGCGACTTAGATTTTAGGCAAGTCTGATCTAAATTTATCTAATGTTTTTTCATGATAAAATACGATAATATAAGAACTTCAAAGAACTTTTTTGATATTAAGCACTAGGAAACGTATTTCATTGCTTTAGGTATAATGTAATACTCTCAACTTCAGCTTTTAACAATGTAGTTTTTTTATTAAAATTTAAGTAAGTAAGTATCTTCACGCCCATATCCCCGAAAAGGTAGGCAGAGGCACAACCAGGGTACCCACGACTAGCCGAAGACACTAAGTCCCACAATGTAATAGGTAGCAAGCCTATCGCCAACCGGGCACATATCCAATCCCGAGCAACGTTTTTTTTATTAGAAAAATTTAAAAACCCAATTTTCTTTTTGTTGCCCGACCCGGAAATCGAGCTCGGGACCTCATGCAGTAAAGTCTGACAACTGAACCGCTAGAACACAGAGGCGAAGCTTAGTTAAACTGATCCCCATGATTTTATCGCAGAAATGAGACCAGAAAAAAATACAAATTTAACTCAAAATGAACAGCAATGTTATGCATTAAATCTACACATAAAACTCATAAACTATTTATCACTAAATCTACACATATAACTCATAAACTATTTTTCGAAACTTGATCAGATTTTGGTAGAACTACCTATAAATTATGAGCTATCCTCCCAAAAAAATACCATTAAAATCTGTTCGATACAGGCGGAGTATTCACGTAACAAACATACAGACGAAGTGTAATTTACTCCTTTTTGGAGTTGTAAACTATTGCGTGTATTCAATGGCGTAATAAATACAAGAGAAAGTATACAAGACATCGATATAACGAATTTATCAAGTACATTGTGTACTTCATCGAAATAAATCTGCGTCGGGTCATCGAGTTGTAACCGAAGATCGAGTGATCATTGATTTGACAGCCCCTTGCTACATTCAATACCACCTTATCTTAGACCTTCAGAAACCAAAATCAATGGAAAATAGCTTCTATAATATATGTACTAAGGCAAATGTGGTTTATTTCTGTGGTTGAGGCTGTTGTGGTTGGTACGCAAGCCGGTGTCTTTGGATTTGCGTGATAGACGTACAGCACTTAAGGTGCTTTGATGAGTTAAGTTGTCGCTGGTACTTCGAGAAGATATCTCGTTACGATAGAACTTTGTATTAATTTAATCATCTTGAGGAGTTTGAGTGTAACGTGACAATATTGTAAGTGGTTGTTTACGTCCTTCAATAGAAGGGATGCTCTCTCTATATATTTGATAGTCTATGGGTTTGAATGAAATTTGTTCTATTTTTTAATGATTTTTATAGAAGAAAAACAACTAAGACACGCGGAAAAAGGCAAGAAAACTAAAACGGGTCATTCCGCCATTTTTAATAAACTTCGAAAATGCTAGGTAGGTTCAACTCCTATATTTTTTATATATGTTGTTAGATCTCTTCATATTTTCTGTAGGGATTTTTTTTGTATTTCAAAGAATGTACTTTCAAGGTTGTCCCATTGCCACTAACTCCGGATCTAATGATGGAATCCCACAAAAATAGAAGAATACTTAATTTTTATGTACGTACGAATAGACGAAGACTTACTGAGTCGATAAAGTCGGTTTTTTACAGTTCTACATTGCCTAAATTATAATCACGGTATTTTTATTAGGTATCTGTTATTAGAAGTACTGAACACAATCTAAAAATTTATATTCCTACTAGCTGACCCGGCCGACGTTGTTCCGCCATTTTTATATATGATTTTATTTAAAAAAATTGGGTACGTCACCCTTATCATTTATGTGAGTAAGTAACTTTATGAAAATAGTTAGGAGTCGATTCTCAGATCTACTGAATATGGATGTAAATTTTGGTTAAAATCGGTAAAGCCGTTTCAGTAGTGTACGGTAACAAACATTGTGACACGAGAAATTTATATATAAGATTTCGGAAATACCTTATATAGTTACCTTATATAGTTAATATACCTTATATAGTTAATATACCTTAGATATAAAACTGGGTACAGCCTTTCACTGGACGGTCAAAGGTTATAATTCAGAAATATGTATACACCTTGCACAGTGTTGCGTAGCCATCAATGTCTTCTTCAAATTAGCTTTCACTAAATGTACGTCCAAGGAATACATATTATCTTTCAAACAGTAGGGTTAACTACTCTTGAAGCTCGATTCATGCAATATTAGAAATTGGAATCGAGTATGACACTTTAGGTACTGTTGAACAGAGTACTGGCGAATTAATATCATTTTATTAATAGTAAGCAATACATTATTTTATCGGATTGGTTGAAATTATTTGGAACTGAATGTTAATAATCCGCTAGTACTGTGTTCAAGAGTACCTAAAATGACATACACGATTCCAATTTCCAATTCGCATGACATCGAGATTCAAGAGTAAGCATACTGATCTTGATGAATTTGTGATTGGTGTTTCTGTTACCTTACTATTTGGGCGCGACTTTGCCTGACCGGATTTGTAATGGACATTCGATCAAAAACTTTAAAAAGAAGTAAAGACAAGTTTTTTTCCCCGTGTTGTTCCAGGCTTTGTAGAATAGACCATCTGCCTTCCAGCCAGGCAACTCTTAAAAGGCGAGCATAAGCTTACCGTCATTAACACTGTGACATCTGACTAGGTGGTAGAGTCTCGCAGCGACTCGCCGGGATTGGTACTACCGCAATACCTATTCCAGCGCTTGCCGTTGACTTGTTCCGGTTTGGAGGGTAAGGTAGCCGGTAAACTTACTTTTGCTCGAGGCCTAACATCCCTGCCAAAGGTGGTAATGGTGCGTTAATATTTTTATCTTGTCATAGCCTTACTACTGTTAAAATTTACAAAATAAATATATACCGACGGGTGAAAGGTAACCGCCAAAACTTCCGTAAAATAGTTAACTGTATGACCAAAAGACGGAGAAAACTTGCGCAATTCAAA
>NJDC01002406.1:58557-85398 GCA_002245475.1 Calephelis virginiensis
GGGGGGGGGGGCGCTACAAAACAACTGATTTTCAAAGTGGACGTTACATTAAAAAATAAGTTTGGAAACCTCTGATCTAAATGGTATCATATAAAATACCTGCACCTACCTACCTTTCCCCGTGTTGGTCCGGGCTCCTTTGTAGAATAGACCATCTGCCTTCCTTGCCAGGCAGCTCGTAAAAGGCGAGCAGCGAGCATAGGTTTACCATCACTAACACCGTGACATCCGACTAGGTGGTAGAGTTTGGCAGCGACTCGTCCGGATTGATACCACCGCCTTACCTATGTCTGCCGCCATAACGTCATGACGTGTTCCGGTTCGGAGGGTAAGGTAGCCGGTAAACTTACTTTTGCTCGAGGCCTAACATCCCGGCCTCAGGTTGGCAACGCACCATTACCACCTTTGGTGTCTCTAGGCGGCGTGAATTTCTTACCATCAGGAAATCCGTCTGCTTGTTTGCCTTCCTATAACATAAAAAAAAAACGACGATCCGCGCGGTTATGCTGTGCCCCGTGTGTTATGCACCGGCTCTACGCGCGAAAGAGGTGCGGTTGCGGCGAGAGCGTCGTCCGACCGCGCTGTCGGGCGGAGTTCATGGGTTAGGTATCTACGCAGTGCGCAGTGCCGTGTAGTAATCGCCTTATCAAAATGTGATTTTGAGTGTGTACTCTGTTAGTACCTATGAAGGAATCTATTAGACGCGGACGTTAAGATACCTTTTTTTATTTTTATTATATACTTTTGGTAAGGATAGGCGACCAGTGTTGTTTGCCATTCGACAATTTGACTTTGACAAAGACGAAACACAATACCAATCCGAGTAAAAAATACTTATGCGAAGTTTATGATGTTTATATGTTTGTTACCCAATCACGACTAAACGGCTTTAAACTGATAGACCAAATGGTTCCCGTGAGATGGCTAAATAATTTTACAGTTACTAAACAATATTGAGTTATCCTACTAGTTTTTATTAGACATTCAATTTAGGTTGTTTATACCCTAGACTATTCCATTTTAGGATAACATGTTTGGTTTCATAACATTTTACGTAAACTAAAAGTATTTTTATCATCAGTTTTGAAATAAGAACTTAATAAGGCAGTTCAATCTAGACGAGACATTACGGAATTGACAGTAAAAGTTCAATAAGAGAGTGACAAAAATTAATACTAGCTAAAAAAGTTGAGGAAAGTTGAAAGGAAGTAATTAGAAGCTACTTTGAGGTAGATGAGATACAGTTTGATAAGTTTGTTGAATTGTAGTAGTAGTAGTAGTATCTTCACGCCCATATCACCGAAGAGGTAGGCAGAGGTACAACCAAGGCACCCACGACTAGCCGAAGACTCTAAGTCCCACAATGTGATAGGTGGAAAGCCTAACGCCAACCGGGCACATTTCCAATCCCGACCAAAATTTTTTTTTAAATTAGAAAATTGGAAATATCCAATTTTCTTTATGTTGGCCGACCCGGGATTTGAACCCAGGACTTCATGCAGTCAAGTCCAACACCCGGACCGCTAGACCTCAGAGGCGACTACTGTTGAATTGTAAAAGTATGTTTTTGACCTCAAAAATAAATACATTAAAATCAGTTGGTGTATTATGTTCCATAGTGGCGAAAGAGCAGTACAGCAAAAAAGGTAATCTTGCAAAATAAAATGTTCAAGATTAATATAGACTTTAAAAATAGGGTCTCTCATATGTCAAAGATCTTCTAGGATTTTTATTTTCTAGAAGATTCCTAAGTCGTGGTCATTTTGTTTTAGAAAAGTCACCGCCGGCAAATGTTAAAAAAATTGCCACGGACTGTTCCTTGTTTATTTTCCCCTTAATGAAACTCATTTGTACATATAACGAGAGCCTAAAGTTTCATTGACTGTTCGATTCCGAAACCAATTCCTACCTCTTACAATACCTGTAAGAACCAAAGACGGTATTTCTAAACTTACACAACTTTGACACCTTTAGGAAAAGAGGGTTATCATTCCTAAGAAGTCAGCAACGCATCTGTGATACTTCTGGTGTTGCGGATGAGGTCGTGGAAGGCGATAATCACCAACGTACAGCGACACACTTGCTCGATTCCCTTCCCTTTTAAACATAATCCTAAAATGAAGAACAATCTTGATCACGTTAGCTTAAAAAAACCGCGTTGAACACACAGTTTAAATTTAAACAGCAGTTTAAATTTTAAAATGCATGGTATCAGCAATAAATTTTACACTATTCAAGTAAAAACTACTCGGTTATAAAATGTGCAGATAAGTATAACTAAAGATAAAACATGGCTTTGATTTTAAGTGTACTCCAATACTTAGTTAAAACCTTTAGTAAAACCATTAGTTTTCTCTAGATACGTTAATAAATAGACAAGAACAAAGAATATTTTAGTGTGAGAAGCATTTCTAATTGCAACTTTTCTATAATACCAGAGATAAGTACATATATAATATTGTCTTTGATATTACGAACAGATTCATTTCTTATACGGTTTTGAAAAATAAAGTATCAGAGACAGCCTATATAACTAAGAAGAAAACCTTCTCTGTGTTAAAAACAAATAGTATTTAGACATCCATACTATTATTAAAAATGCAAAAGTGTATTTGTTTGGCTCATGTCTCAATGGAATGATGTCAAGGTATAATTGTTATGTGTGAAGATAGTTTTTTTTTATTTTTTTATTCTAAATAACTTAGATAACGTAGAATTATTATATAATTATTATTCTAAATAACGTAGAATATGTTGATATACTTAAATATCTTTGTAACATCTCATTTACACGCATATTCCGCAAATAAATAATTTTCTTTCTTCTTTCTTTCTTTCTTATATCAAATTATTTGGAAAGAGGTTGAGGCTAATTTATATCAATATTTAAACAGGTTTCCGTAAGAGAGATAGACAAATATAATATGCAGGCCTAGCCGCGGGCAGCATCTAGTTGAGTTATAAGTTATCAGTGGTATGAATTCCTTGCCCAACAGTCGAGTAACGTCGTGGGTGTAACTTGTATGTTATAATCCGGTTCTACCATTTAAAAATTTTAAGACTAGTTGCTGTAGCCGAGTTCTAACACAAACTTTAACTTAATCTTAATTAAAACAACATTAGTGAACGGTACGCAAAGTGATGCCACTTTACGCTTGTGTTATGTAATGGTCATTAGTCTAACACAGTCGATCCCAATTAGTTTCTGTTGCGGTGAACATTAGGATTGCTAACCAGACCAAGGTTTTGAAAATTGATTTAAGGAAGAAAATAGTTTGTAGTCCATTTGATAACATTTTGTAGCTATTAATTCATTAAAAATTAATAATAATAATTAATACTTTTATGTGCCACTTTAGATATTTTTTTGAGGAGAGGCTAATTTTGGTAATTTTTCAAGCAGGTGCTTTTTGGTTGGTCCTACTTAAATTTGATCAATAGCGGTTTTTGAGTTATACCTAATATTGTGCATTTTTTTGCCTGGATATTATTAACATATTACCAAAGTAAACTTACTAATGTACTGCAACTCTACTGTGTCAGAAACTTCAATTTGTAACCAGTTTTATATTCATTATTTGCATCATTACTGAAGTGATTTCACAATGTTGTGTATGCTTAAATGTTGTCCATAATTGAGTTCTTTCAGAGGTTTCAGCATTTCGAAATCCGAAATACTGAAAACCAATGTAAAGGTACATCATACCTCAATAAATACTGAGATATTCCCCTTTGGTGCACTCATGTTTTATTGCACACCATACTTTATTGTTTTTTTTGTATTTTTTAAGTATATTCTTGTTAAATTAGATTTTAGTTTTTAATTTAACTTATGTGGTAAATTAGCCCGCTAATATTTTTTTACTTCTGTTTTAGAAGTATTTTCACGTCCATATCCCCGAAGAGGAAGGCAGAGGCACAACAAAGGTACCCACAACTAGCCGAAGACACTAAGTCCCACTAAGTGATAGGTGGCAAGCCTATCACCAATCGGGCACATATCCAATCCCGAGCAATATTTTTTTGTTAGAAAATTGGAAAAACCCAATTTTCTCTTTGTTGCTCGACCCGGGAATCGAACCCGAGACCTCGTGCAGTCAAGTCCAACAACTGATAACAGAGAAGATTCTGTTTTTCTTTTATACTTTCTTCTTCTTCTTACTTTTATATTTTGAAACCGGGACTCTTACTCACTGATCACTGGACTTTTTCGTCTATTAATTTAAAATTTCGTTTTGGTCAGACATACTTTTCTACTTCTTACCTTTAGCGAGTTACTTCAATAGCCCTATTGAATGTTTTAATCAATATAAACATTTTAAACCAAATTGTGAAGCTATTTAAGCCGTGTAATATTTAATATATCCTAAGGGTAGCTAATAGGATTCGCATATCTAACCTATTTTATCTTATTTTGAAGAATACATAGTTCACCTTGAGGCTGAATTAAGTAATTTTTGTGATGTGAATGAATCTAAGTGAAACAGACAGTTACAATATTGGTTTCGTGAAACCTAAATTGATTTCGTGCATAGCATACCAACAAACATAAAATAAAAAGATATTTTTTGGGAGTATTCAGTTCAGGCGTAGGTGGGGGAGGGGAGTGTGCGGACAGGCCCGTATGAATGATTCGATATTAATGATATTAGAAAAATATGAATGGATTATATTGACTTGACCTTGACTGGGTTCATGGCCTTCTCTAAAACTGAGGATTGATTTTCTGTTGACATTAACAGCTTACAAATTTTTCATCAACTGTAGTTTAACAATGTGGTACAACTGACCGGCACAGTGAATTCTCGCAACAGCATCGCAGGAAGGCAGTGAAATGGTTAGGCACGGCGAAGCCTTGTAAAGGCGTCGGTAAGTAATTGTTGGTAAAACGGGGCTCGACTCAAAGCTTTTTGTTAGCAGCGCCTTAAAAGACGATGTATATGCCTGTACAGAATACTTCACTGACAGATGCCACTTTATAATAAGATTTGTTTATTTTATTGCATTTTTAAACAATATATGTATCATTTTTATAAAGATGAAGACAATCGGGCAAATGAACTACCTGATGGTAAGTGTTAACCGACGCTCACAAACACAAATATTGCCAAATATGTGTTACGAACCATTAGGGAGTAAGTAGGCTCTTAAAGGTTCCTTTACTCATTTTTTTGTGATATACTTTAATGAATGTAGTTATAGTGAATGAATAAAAAATAGCGTATTCACAGAGGCCCAACAAAGATCGAGTTTACTATAAGCTCTGACGCAGCGACGAGTAGTCGATAGATAAGAAGTGTCTACAGACTTGACCAAAAGATAGTGAAGTATTTGTAACGTCTATTTTTGTAACATCAAAAGAGTCATTTGCTTGTTCGCTATCGTAAATCATAAAACGTGTATCATCCTTTCGGATGCGCTTCAGCACACATTCTGATCTAGTGTTAGATTTAAGCATTATATAGACCCGTCACAAGTGCTCTTAATACGGTCAATGTGAAATAACCATGAAGCTATAGACTACTACTGAAGGTTACACTCTCAACAAAGAACTGACGTCATTTCTAAACATTGTCGACTCACTAGAGCAGAGGTTCCCAAACTCTTTTCGTCTAACGCCCATTTTAAATGTCAGTAACCTTGTAACGCCCCCTACTTTTTTTATCTTAAAATCCTCAATAACGCGTATATCTCGCTTGGAATTTAATTAAAACTACATTCTAAACGAGACTTTTCTTAGCAGAGAGAATGATAGTAATGCTACTTGACAATCTCCAGCGTGTCTTATTTAAAACCATTATCCTATTTTATCGTACAAGTTATATTTCTACAATAGTATATGAATATGGATGTGTAGCCTGAAGATCTTAATTTCGGTGAATTTTAAAATATGAAGTAGTTTGAGTTTCATGCCACCCATCGCCACTTTTATTTTCTGGGCCTCTTGCCGCCCCCCTCGAGGCGTCCAGCGCCCACAAGGGGTCGTTATCGCCCACTTTGGGAAAGACTGCATTAGAGTATCGCACTTTCTGTCGTTTTGACTTTGTTAATTGGTGTCACAGGACGGTTAGAAAGACAAGTTGGTACACTTGAGTGAGTCAGCGATATTTGGAAATAACATCCAGTTCTTTCTTAGGAGTGTAAAGTACAGGAATAGCCTTATAGAAATAACCGCTATTCTGATTATGCCAGAACTCAGAAATTGCTAGTGTCTAGTAAAGTAGCGTGACTAAGGTCATCAATATTACACGACCAACATCAAAAGCCAGGTGAAGTTGTAAAAATCGCAAACTCGGCGAAACGTTAGTCATTTTCCAACAAAAAAAAAAACGACCAACATAAAGTATCCTTGCAGCCTCTGTAGATTAATAGTCTGTGACGTAAGTAGCCGAAGTCCATACACAGGTAATCGTTTCGATTAGTCGTCGGCTAGTTTTTGCCGAGCACAATCTGTCCGTCGATAACATACCGGCCTAGCTCTGGCGTCTCTCATAATAATTATCTTATTATGGTCGCAAACTCAATCCGTTTATTTTTCTGTAATTAGAAATTACGCATAGCTCGCCTGTCATTTTAACGCCTTTTGAAGCACGTTTATGAGTTAATGTGCATATGGCTTGATGAATAGTTAATAATTCTTTTTAAAATAAAAAAAGAAAAGTATACGGATTGCCTGAAGGGTTAAGCGATTAACACACGGCACCGCCACAGTAGGTGGTGAAGTGGATCTTAAGTGGCATTAGCCTCTTATAAATCCGTAGATACCTAACACACGAATTCTGCCCGACGACAGCGCGGTCGAGCGGTGCTCTTGCCGCAACCACACCTCGGCGCTGTTGTCCGCACGGAGAGGCGGTGCATAACACACGGTGCACACCATAACCGCGTGGATCGTCGAAGGTGCACGTATTTTATATGATATCATGAATGTCTCATTTAGAGTTCTGCTTCGTAGAAATGAATGTACACCATTTATTTTTATGTTTTTCTTTCTACTCCATAAAAGTCAAATAGTTGCTTCTACTTCTGTGTCCATTTTTGCTAGTGATTTTGATCAAACTGGTCACAACCGCGTTAAATCCATTCGCGCAGACAGGCATTTAAACCGACTTACCGCGCGGAGAACCGCAACGATATCCGCGTTTTAACTAAGTTCCACAATGTGATAGGTGGTAAGCCTATCGCCAACCGGGCACACATCCAATCCCGGTCAATTTTTTTTTCATAACAAAGTTGAATATACCTTTTCTTTTATTGCCCGACCCGCGGATCGAACCCAGGACCTCATGAATTTAAGTCCAATATCTGGACCGCTAGACTACAGAGACGAATCTAGATCACACAGGCGATTAAATAAAAAAAATAGACTACCTTACGGGCGTAGCTAAAACTCTAAAACAGCTAGAATGATTTGGCTTTTTTGGTTTTGAATTATTTATGGAAGTCCAGGGAAGGTTTAGAAGATAAGATAAATAAAACTGTAAAAAACAAAAAAAGTATCTTCACGCTCCCCCGAAGTAGAAGTAGCTTCCGTATATCCCCGAAGAGGTAGGCAGAGGCATAACCAGGGCAGACACGACTAGCCGAAGATACTATGTCCCACAAAGTGATAGGTGGCAAGCCTATCGCCTATCGGCACATATCCTATCCCGAGCAACATTTTTTTATTAGAAATATAGGAAAACACCAATTTTCTTTTTGCTGCCCGACCAGGGATTCGAGCCTGGGACCTCATGCAGTTAAGTCCAACAACTGAACCGCTAGACCACAGAGGCGAACAACATTTCAAGTTTTCAAACTCAATGAACAGGTGGAACGAATCCGGGATAGCTAGTAATCAGTAAAAATATCTTACGACAAAACTATTTAAATAAATAAATATCCCTGGACAAGTCACACAAATTGAATCTAACCCCAAAGGAAGCAAATTATAAGCTTGTGTTATGGGTGTTAGTCAACGATTCTAATACATAGAAATACAGACCAGAAATGCAGACATCTGAATGTTCATCACACAAAAGCCTGCCCCCGTCGGGAATCGAACCGCGGTTGGTGCTAGCCGCTCGATCATAGGGGTAGTCAACACTTGCAATGTATGACAGATTAAAAGATAACTAATGTCTCTGAGACAACCAAGTATTTGCAGAAATTAAAGTGAGATTGTAATGGTTGTAAATTTTACACAGAAGCTTCTGTAATTAAGTTTATATGAAACATTTTCTTGTGTTATTGTCCCTTTTAGAGGGTAGGAACAAGGCTGTGTTGGCAAATCAGAGAGCCCTTGTTTATAAAGTGTTGAGAATGAAATGTGACATTAAATATTTAACCTTTTTCAGGCATAACACAACTCTGACAAAACGTAAACTGGTAGGAGGCATCCCTTACGACCCATGTCAATGAACTTTGTACAGTCAAATACATTAATTAAGATAGTTTTGTCGAAAACATAAGCAAATAGAGAAAGGTGCTTTTTATGTGATAAAACAGCGAACAACCACACGGCTGTCATATTACATATTTCTTGTGTGTGTATGTCATTGAACTCCTAAATGACTGGAGCGATTTTGATGATTTTTTTGTGTGTGTTCAAAGGGATTCAAAAATGTATGTGTATTTTGTAACTATGTATCTAATTTATAATGTAATTATTAATATTGAAAACAGACAAGCCCACTGAGTTTCTTTCGCCGGATCTTCTCAGTGCTTGGCCGCGATTCCGATCCGGTGGTAGTATATAAAAATGTCGACGCGCACAAGTACCACTTGTACGGTTCACGTGAAAAGTTTTTTATTTGATTGATTAATTGGTTTAGATTTATAGATTTGTTAACTGGATTTTTTTTTAATTATTTTTGTCTTTGTAAGTAGTCGTCGATTTTGGAATGTTTTGCATCCTGCAGACTTTGGATTGGATCCTGCAGACTGCGCTGCTGTCGGAGTAGAGCATTTAATATTAAGTAAGTATCTTCACGCCCATATCCCCGAAGATGTAGGCAGAGGTACAACCAAGGCATCCACGACTAGCCGGAAGACACTAAGTCCCACAATGTGATAGGTGGCAAGCCTATCGCTAGCCGGGCACATTTCCAATCGCGACCAACATTTATTTGTTAGAAAATTGGAAAAATCCAATTTTCTTTTTGTTGGCCGACCCGGGATTCGAACCCGGGACCTCATGCAGTCAAGTCCAACACCCGGACCGCTAGACCACAGAGGCGATATGTTATGTAATATTATGTAGTAGCTGTTAATGTCCGTTGATACGAAGTTTGCTAGCTCGGTTAGTATATTTATGTACAGTGTTACGTCTAAAGCACCAGCCAAATTTTGAGAAACAGTTCTGAATCGATAACATTTTTGATCTATGAAAATATTAAAATTAAAAAAAAATCAATTCACAATTTTTATCCGACGCAAAATACAAGATGCATGGTTATAACGTAAATAAAGCATAAAACTGGTTCTCGCCGACCGCCGTCACAATAGCAGGCTGGTGACGTCATGACTCATACTAGGTACGACGTAGCGTCACAAGTGAAGCATTTTTGCGAACTGTTTTAAATTACAATTTGGCAATAATATTTAAAATGCATTAACCTTAAATGTTAATATCACATTATATTAAAAATTAGCCGGTCCTTGCAAAGTATCCCTGTATACTCGTACATAGCTGTTAAAGGTATATATTTGTATAAGATTACTAATTTGCAAGTCTTCTAATATAGCTACTTTTTTGTGACAGATCAGGTAATAAGCACACCGGTCTCCTGAAGGTAAGAGACAACCATGGCGACAGACACCATAGATGTTATACGTGCGTCGCTGACCTAAGACCGGGATGTAAGGCCTATTGTGCAAGTCTGCTTTAGGCCGGAACTTCACAGAGTAAATAAGGCGGTGGATCCCAACCGGGGCGAGTTTTGTACTGCATTCTACCACAAGTGATTTATAAGTACATGTAATGACATTATAATGACTTTTGGTTGTGATATTCCTCCTTCCGGGCTCCTTTGCAGAATAGAGCATCTGCCGTCTTGCCAGGCAGCTCGTAAAAGGCGAGTATAGGCTTACCGTCACTACCACCGTGACATCTGACTAGGTGGTAGAGATTTCGCAGCGACTCACCCGGATTGGTACCACCGCCTTACCTATTCCTGCTGCCATAACGTCATAGCTTGTTCCGGTTTAGAGGGTAAGGTAGTCGGTAAACTTACTTTTGCTCGAGGTCTAACATCCCGGCCTCAGGTTGGTAACGCACCATTATCACCTTTGGTGTCTCTAGGCGGGGTGAATTTCTTACCTTCAGGAAATCTGTCTGCTTGTTTGCCTTCCAATATCATAAAAAAACCTATATTTTAACCTTTGCTTGCCTATTAAGACCTGCCAGACAGACAGGTAAATGGTCTATGCAACTTAGCAGACTTGGATTAATACGGGGTAAATAAATTTGTTTAGTCCTAGTACGTTTGTAGTTTAGGTTCTTGAAGATAAGAAAGACACGTCGTTTATAGACACCAAAGATGTTAAGGCTCTTGTTAGGTAGGTTTGCCGATTACTTTACACTCTATACTGAAATTAGATAGTAACGAGCACTGGTGCTATGATGGGTAGATTATATAAGGCGGTAATACTAAGCCCCGAGTATTAACACAAAGCTCTTCCTGCTGTTCTTGGTCAGGGATTTTTATTCAAACAAACTGATGTCCGCTACATAAATGTGTAATTTTATTTTATCCTTCTCTCCAGAATGAAACACGACAGTGGCGAGAACTAACGTTACCATATGATAATGGCGAAAACTAAGGCAGTGGAACCAATCCGGATGAGTCATAAAAAGATTCTACCACATAATTGGAGTCACTGTGTTAGAGCCAAATAAATGGACCCTCACTACTATGAAAAGGAATTCTAATCTTCTAAGTCCCGAATCATCTTGTAAGTAGAAATAAAAAAATGAAAAATGAAAACTATTTATTTGCGGAATATATGTCTAAATCAGATGCTACAAAAATACTCTGTGGTCTAGCGGCTCAGTTGTTAGACTTGACTGCACGAGGTCCCGGGTTCGAATCCCGAGTCGGGCAACAAAAAGAAATTGGATTTTTCTAATTTTCTAATAAAAAAATGTTGCTCAGGATTGGATATGTGCCCGGTTGGCGATAGGCTTGCCACCTTTCACATTGTGGGACTTAGTGTCTTCGGCTAGTCGGGCGTGTCTTGGTTGTGCCTCTGCCTGACTATTCGGGGATATGGGCGTGAAGATACTTTACAAAAATATTTGAGTATATTAACATAGTCACCATGTTTTGGTGTGCAAATATTTTAATATTTATAAGAAAATAATATTTAATTACGTATACTTTAACTTTTAAGCCAACTACGTATTTATATTTATAACTAGTTTAATTATTTATTACAAAACATTTTATGACTATAATTAAATTTAACCCTATCTACCGTATGCGACATAGAACCAAATGCAATATGTATATAATTTTTTTTATGATATTGGAAGGCAAACAAGCAAACGGATTTCCTGATGGTAAGAAATTTACGCCGCCTAGAGACACCAAAGATGATAATGGTGCGTTGCCAACCTAAGGTCGAGATGTTAGGCCTTGAGCAATAGAAAGTTTACCAGCTACCTTACCCTCCAAACTGGAACACGTCATGACGTTATGGCGGCAGGAATAGGTAAGGCGGTGTACCAATCCGGTTGAGCCGCTGCGAAACTCTACCACCTAGTCAGATGTCACGGTGTTAGTGACGGTAAGCCTATGCTCGCCTTGTACGAGCTGCCTGGTAGGAAGGCGGATGGTCTATTCTGCAAAGGAGCCCGGACCAAAACGGGGAACAGATGTATATTTGTCTGAGTGTACATGTGTAATGTGTATGTATGACAATAGTTCTAATGGGAGTCATTAGGCAAATGTGGCTGGAAAACAATGCCGCGGCCCGGCACCACTCGCGGTTCGGATTGGCTGAGCCGTGCCTACATGCTGCAGCTATTTGCTAAATATTCTATCATTCATTACGATTCTAGTCACGATTGGATGTTTTATGAATGATAAAGGAGTTTTCTATTTAATAGACAAAGAGTTGGTTCATTTGATGGTAAATGGCCAGCAAAGTAAAAAAACTCGCAAAACCAAGCCCACAGATCCCTACTTTTATACGTTTACGTTACCGTAATACCGTTACGTTTACGTTTTACGATACTGTTTACGTTTTTAGATTTTCCATTTGTACTTACATAATAGTTTATTCGGAACAAAATAGTTTAATAATAAATAATGCTTAAAGAGCACGAGGTTATTAAAGGTGTGTTACATATTAGGGGCTAGACTGTCAAGCATCTCGTGCCAGCGAACAGGCCAATCTACCCTTCTTTACCGGAATACGACAATAGCGAGCACTGTCGTTTTCCGGTTCGGAGGGTAAGGTAGCCGGTAAACTTATTTTTGCTCGAGGCCTAACATCCCGACCTCAGGTTTACAACGCACCATTACCACCTTTGGTATCTCGAAGCGGCGTGAATTTCTTACCATCAGGAAATCCGTCTGCTTGTATGCCTTCCTATAGCATAAAAAAACATTCTTCCACATTCCAACTACATATTTCATTGGGCACCACGACGCGATTTGCTAAGTCTTTTTAAAAAAAAATAGCAAATGTTACTGAAATGGTACCATATAAATGTTATCAACATCTTACAAGTAGTTTTTGAGTTACACTTAATAATGTCTACCTACACTTTTCATAAATCATGACTGAGGTCGTCAAGGTGAAAAATTTGTGCACTTTAATGGTATAACATTTATATATAATATTATGCTATTTAATAAATGATAAAAAAATAAATAAAAAAAGTAATAAATGATAAGTGAAAATAAATAATAAAGTAAACAGTATAATTCAAAATCACTAGTCAGATCATGATAAAACTAAATTATCTTTCTAAAAAATTATCAACCTGTTGGCCGAGTAATTGCGTAACAAAAGTACGAAAAAAATACAAAAAAAAATACAAAAAAACAATGCGAATTGTGAACCTTGTCGTTTTCTGGAGTCGAATAAAAATAAGCACCAAAAACATGATCTATGATTTTGATAATATTATCTCAATTTAGTTTATCACATTAGCATATTCTGATCACCATTTCAACCCCTGTAATAATTCCTGGGTAAAGGGGACCTGGAAGACAAATTACCACGGTGATAAGGATACATCAGTAATTACCGCTTCCGACGGACATTAAACGAGGACCCGGGTAATTTTATTACCGGCTTGAGTTATACGGCATTTCAAGTTTCACCTAGGAATGATTGATTGAATTAGGGATCCTAAGTGGACATGATCGGTGCTGGGCCGAGGTATATTTATTTACTTTAGGGTGGACCGAGGTAGTAATGACATTCCACTAAATAAATTAACCTTTTAAAATGTAATAAAATCTGTTAATTAAACTAAAGTATCTTTACATCCGTAGCCTCGAATAGGTAGGCAGAGGTACAACCCAGCCATGGTTAGTTGAAGGTATTATATTAAATTAAAACTAGCTGTCCCGACGAACTTTCACCCGTTCTGTTTGTATGGAAAAATTAAAAATGTTTTCACCAGTTTCCTCACAGTTGTTTCTTTTTTTAAAGTTTTCCTAGAGTTCCACTAATAATTCGGACCCAAAATTAGCCAAATCGGTCCAGCTGTTCTCGAATTTTAGCGAGACTATTTTTATATATAAGATAAAATAAATAAACTTGTTAGCCCCACTATGTTATAGGTGCCAATACTATCGTCAAAGGCACACTTATTTAATCGCGGGTGACGTTTTTTAACCAACTTCAAAAAAACAGGAGGTTATCAATTCGACTATGTTTATGTATGTTTGTTACGAGATCACTCGGCCAATAGCTAACTTGTTAAGTGTAACTTAAAAAATACTAGTAGGATGTTGATAATACCCAATGAATTCGTTGTTATTGCAGTTCTGCGCTTAATAAGCATTTATTAGAAAATTGAAAAACACGTGATTGTGATGCTTAACCCGGGGATCGCACCCTTCCTGGGTGGCCAACACCATCACCACTAGACCACTAGACCACAGATGCGATAGCTATGAATTATTTACCTATAATTTTTTATAGTTAGTTTATTGGGTTAGAATTTTTCAGTTTATTGTAATTCGTTACTTTTGCGCACACGTTTTCGTTACATTTCGTTTTTTAGCGAACAAGCACATAGTGCCAAATAACCGTGGCCTATAGATACAGGTGCGTCGCTGTTCTTTGGCCTATTGTAAAGTCTACCGGCTACCTCACCTTCCGGGTCGGAATATGACAGAGTTATTATGGCCGCAGGAAAAGGTAGGGCGCTGGATTCCTATTGGGTAAGTAGCACAGCACTCTACTATCAGTGAATTTGTAATTTTTGTTTTGTAAAAATAAAAAAAATACGTCTATATCCCCGAAGAAGTAGGCAGAGGCACAACAAGGGCACCCACGACTAGCCGAAGACGCTAAGTCCTACAATGTGATAGGTGGCAATCCTATCGCCAACCGGGCGATATCTCCAGCAACATTTTTTTTATTAGAAAATTGGAAAAAACAAAGTTTCTTTAAGTTGCCCGACCCGGGATTTAAAGCCGGACATTAGGTAGTCAAGTCCAACAACTGAAACGCTAGACCACAGAGGCGATAATTTTTGTTTTGTAGCTTATTATAAATACGGCAGAGCCCTTCGAGGACTTGCGCGAATTAGTACTGACCTATATTTATATTATTTTTTAAATCTTCTACCAAATTGAAAGTAATGCGTTAAAAATTGAGTGTGGGATCTTGCATCAGTATGTTTACTAGCTCAACTTTCTCTTATAACCGAACATGGTAGTGGCAAATACTGATAGCACTAATACAAATACCATCGAGTTAAAAAAAAGACGTTTAAGCCCGGTTCCTATAATCAGCGAACCGTAATCCGTATAACTATTGTTTGTTTATCTAAAAGTAACGAAGCGTTGCTCGTAGTAACTTAAGATTCTTTGAGTCATAACAACCGTAGTTAGTTGTTTTACTATGTGTATAAAAAACTACCATTCGTTGGCAAAAACGACTTGTTTCCTGAATGAACCGGGAAAAGTAAATAGTAATAGAAGATAAACATCCTTAAAGTTTGTACATTGTCTACCTATCACTATCACCTTTTATTTTGTATTGTTTTTTCTCTATCTAAGGTTAGCTGTAAGATATCTCTTATTAGAGATAAGCTTGCTTTTTGTACAGTATTTATATTTGTATTTTCTCTCTGTCGATTCTCTATTACGTGTAAAATAAAGTGTTAAATAAATAAAATAAATAATTCAAGAGATTTCCATCATCATTATCGGGACATTTGCCTTTTTTATCTTATGTTCCCGATGTGACAATACACTCGTCGCGGACATCTGTCCTCACCAACTTTAAGAGTCACGTTTTATCAGATCGTTTTATCGGATCCCGTTTGTCCGATTACGACGGCCAGGGCCAGTCTCCCGCCCAGTCTCAACCCTAACTCACCAAACACCAAACTACACCGTTGCTGCAGGTCTTAAAGCTGAACCCTTTTCAGCCCGGCACTTGACGCCAAGCGGCGAGCTACTGCTTGGACTTGGTTACTTATTGAAGATAAATAATTCAGGGATTTTATTGTACACTGTATCATAGTAAATCAGGAAGCCATCCTTTCCATCAGGACATTTGCCTGTTTTTAATGCTATGCTTATGTCCCCACCAACTTTAGGAGTCACGTTTTATCGGATGCCGTCCATCCGATACCGGCGGCCAGCGCCAGCCTCCCACCCAATCCCAAAACAAGCTCACAAGGCACCACACTAGACCGTCGAAGAACTTTTTTCCGTCGCACCTTAATCTGAGCTTCGAGCCACTGCTTCACCAATACTCAGTAACCAGAACGCAGCACCAAATCGAAGTTCGGTCTTCTAGGAGACAGCCCTTGTTGCTGACGTTATAGTGAACATTCCAATCTATTTAACTAATGATGTCTCGTTCTTAGTATTCTGCTCAATCACAAAGTCTGAAAAAAAAAGAATCTTCACGCCCATTTCCCAGAAGGGGTAGGCAGAGGCACAACCAAGGTACCTACGACTAGCCGAAGACACGAAATCCCACATTGTGATAAATGGCAAGTGTATCGCCAACCGGGCACATATCGAATCCCGGACAAAGTTATGTTTTTTAGAAAATTTAAAAACACATATTTTGTATTTTTTTTTTGTTGTTCGAACTAGAAATCAAACCCTGAACCTCAAGAAGTTAAGACCGACGCCGGAACGCTTGACCACAAAGGCGACTATTTTAAACATTTTCGTCGTCTTTTTCGTCCAACTGCAGACAAAGCCACAGGTAAAATGAAGCGTGTTATAATGTGTAATTCACCAGTGAGTGAATTCGCGTAGTTCAAATTCACATGAAGGTACCCTTACCATATGTACCGTAAAATATAATCTCATTAGGAGGGACGCGTGCACTCTCTTATTGCGAACATGTCTTAGCTACAGGACATACAGACAACATTTCGTGAGTTTTGTCTAAAGCCCGGTAAAGTTGTAAAAAACTTTAGGTTAGCAATACATTGGTCGAATATTATGCGAGGGTAGTAGCAAGAGTCTCAAAAACCGGCGTGTTAGTATGAAAAGGGCAAAGAATGTGAATGAAGCCAGACAGGTCTGTCAGGACCGTGAAGGTTGGCACTCGATAATCTCTGATTAGGAGTACGGAACTTAGCGTGAAGATATGTATGTATTTGTGTGTGTTTGTACATTGGTCACTCTATAAAAAAGAACAGATGTAAAATAAGCCTTTATTTTGCTAATTTCGCGTAAGCAGTGTAATTGTGGCAAATAATCCTCCAAACGACACAGAATGTGACAACCCTACCTAAAGTTCCCACCGCCTCCCTCCGCGACCAGATAATAGTATATGATATATTTATTGGAAATACACAATCGTACTGTGATATATTCATTCTGGTTAGGTTAGGTTAGAACATGAAAGAAACCAGTGCCAGAAAGCTAATCGCTTTTAGGAACAAATGCGTTAGGTTAAATTTGAACAGAAGCGACTTTGATCGTATAAAAAGGTAATAGATAAATAGGTATTAGAAATAAAGATAACTCTAATTTTTAATCATATTGTCATATATTTATAAGAAATACACAATCATAATGTAATATATTTATTACAATTTACGTTTTACTTCATGCAGATACAAATTTTTGTAAGGCATTTAAATATTCTGTTGAATAATATTATTGCTTACAATACAATGGCTTACAATACGTATGACACTCGTATCAATATGGAAACTTATTTTAGGGCAAAGAAGAGTATGTCACAGGTATATTATGGTTAATAAAACATTCGGACAAATAAAAATTCGGGCAAATGAAATTCTGGCATTTGAATTTATGGCATATATTCTTCGGGAAAACAATAGACTACCAGAAAGCTGACGTGGTTGTTATGTTTTATATATGTCACAAACAGGTTTTGTAAGGAAATGATTATCCATAAATGCGTTTTATAGTATGTGTTAAAAATGTCCAAGTTAATAAACGCGACGACCAATCTGCAAATATACGCCCGTATGTGTCCCCATACAGCCAGACGTTCGGCTTTTATTCGAAACCATTCGAAGAATGCAAAGCACTCCGCACCCATCAGTACCTGAGACTAATTCCTTTTACTTCTGTGTTTGGGTTTTTACACGAGTGCGCACGATACGGAGGGTTGCTTTGATAAGATGTGTGATTGTTAGTTTTGAAGGCGAGCTTCAAATGCTTTTTATTTTTTATCTGTCTCTACGAAAGAAATGTTCGTTTTGCTTTAGACGCTATTTGTACTTTTTTATGATATTGGAAGGCAAACAAGCAGACGGATTTCCTAATGGTCCGCCTAGAGATACCAAAGGTGGTAATGGTGCGTTGCCAACCTGAGGTCGGGATGTTAGGCCTCGAGCAAAAGTACGTTTACCGGCTACCTTACCCTCCGAACCGGAACACGTAAACGGCAAGCATTGACGTTATGGCGGCAGGAATAGGTAAGGCGGTGGTATCAATCTAGCCGAGTCGCCGTGAAACTCTACCACCTAGTAGGATGTCACGAGCCCGGACCAACTCGGGGAGAAAACGATTGAAATTAGTATAATTGCTTTTATTGTAATTTACAATTATATTCTAACTGATATTTCTTTGTTTTTTTTATTATAGATACCTCAAGTGTTAAGATTTTAAAATAAATACACACATTTTGTTTTGTTGTATTTTGAAAAAGTGTTAAATTTGTTTATACACATTGAAATGGGATATCGTTTAATAATCTCTGATATCTGACACAAAAAAACAATTCAAAGGTAACGAATGGTTCATTTAGATAAAAATTTAAAATGAAGATACCAAACTTATAATTATTTTTGAAAATCGGTTAATACATGACTTTTTAAATTTATTATATGCTAGCAGTTTTATCCGCTCCTCACTTCGTCAATACACAAAGTTAAATGTAATGTTATAGGTACAGCTAAAAACAGCCTTTCCCTAGTATGTATTGGGGTATTAAATATTATAAAAAATTTCGCAGTGATGTTACCTTTTTCGCCTGCTACTATAAGTACTACTATAAGTATTACTTTAGACTTGTGTATCGGTCCACCAGCTAAGTCAGATAAATTGTTATACAATGGTAGAGTCCTGTAAGAAATAACCCGAATACATAGTTTTCGACATTGTCGTGTTCCTCTTGGTAGCGTGTAATTTTAGCAAATAAATTATTTAATTCATCTGTTTGTAAACATGATAAAGTAAAGAAAGATAAACAAAGTATCTTCACGCCCATCCCCGACGAGGTAGACAGAGGCACAACCAGGGCACACCTACAACTAGCCGAAGACACTAAGTCCTACTATGTGATAGGTGGCAAGCCTATCGCCAACCAGGCACATATCCAATCCCGAGTAACGTTTTTTTATTAGAAAATTAGAAGCAATAATTTTCTTATTGTTTCCCGACCCGGGATTCGAACCCGGGACCTCATGCAGTCAAGTCCAGCACCTGAAGCGCTAGACCTCAAAGATGTCACAGAGTAAAGAAAGAATTATGTATTTTTAACAGAAAGACAAGCTTACAATTTTGTGTGGTATGAATACACACATCTGTAGACACTATAGATGTAAATGGTACGTTGCCTAACCCGATGCAATAAGTTAACATGTGATAAGTCTCTAAATTAAAGTATGACAATAGCGAGCACTGATTAGGCAAGACTACGTAAGTTGGTTGCTATCCGTCTGGCTTATTCGCTAGAGAACTCTACAATGTGAGTGTTATACAAAATTGTATTACTGTGAAAAATTGGCATATTGTCTATTATTTGCCGGATGTATTTTTTATATAATATGCTACATTATATTGCTCTAAATTTATTTAGTCATTTATTTTTTTATGTACATGATTTTTTAAGTACGTTGTGTGTAGAAAAATATTATAATAATATTTGAAACGAAAAACCTTTTGCTTTAAGAACAGACTTTGTGTCAAAAGCATTTTTAAAACCTGTCTTTTTTGAACAGAGAAACTAAAGATATGTTATGTTTAAAAAAGTAAAATGTAGAGTCTTCAATTGGTAGAGGCAACTAGAATAAATGTTTGCTTTAATGAAATTAAAAAATTCAAGGTGAGTTATGTGACTGGTACAAAAATTAATTAACAAAATGTTTTTCGTCGATATTATAAACGCACTACACAGTGGCTTTTAAAAGCTTTCAGCTTTAAACAAGTTCAACTTTATTCAGACAAATGATACCATTAGAGAAGCACAAAACAATTTAGAGTTTAAATATCAATAAAAATCCAATACTTCGTATATTTTGATACGATAAAACAATACAAGTGAGATAAAAAGAAACTTTCACTGAAGTCGCCCAATACGTACGGCGTAAGCTCGTAAGGCGGTAAGCTCCCGCCCCGCTTATATCCGCGTCAGTCTGCCGGCGGCTTCCGACCGGTGCGGTTGTGTCGCTGCTGATCCGCTCTGTGCTTCCGCGAGTGAGTGCGATAGTGTCATGCCAGCCCGCGCTGTGGCTATCCTTGCCACCGCGGCTATAGCCCTCGCTGCCACTCCGCCTGACCCCTGTTACGAGGATGGCAGACCTCGTCGTTGCATCCCAGATTTCGTGAACGCCGCTTTCGGAAACCCGGTCGTCGCTTCTTCTATTTGTGGAAAACGAGGTCCTGAACGCCTTTGCGATCCACCTGGGGATCAACCACCTGAGAATGCTTGCCGTGTCTGTGACGCAGCGCGCTCAGACCGTCGGCATCCTCCTACCCACTTGACTGACTTGAACAACCCTCACGATGTCACATGTTGGCGCTCTGCTGCTCTCCCTTCGGCATCCTATGATTCTCCTCCTGATAACGTGTCTCTTACACTATCCTTGGGCAAGAAGTACGAATTGACTTACGTCAGCTTACAATTTTGTCCAAAAGCAGCTCGTCCAGATTCTGTGGCGATATATAAAAGCGCAGATTATGGAGTTACATGGCAACCGTTCCAGTTCTATTCCAGCCAATGTAGACGTGTCTACGGTCGACCCAATAAGGCTACAGTGACTACTGCAAATGAGCAAGAAGCTAGATGTTCGGATTCCCATAGACTGGCTGGGGAAAATTCTGGAGGAGCTCGTTTGGCCTTTAGTACGTTGGAGGGTCGTCCAAGTGCAGCTAATTTTGACGTGTCTCCAGTTCTGCAAGACTGGGTGACAGCCACGGATGTGAGGGTTGTATTTAACCGATTGCACATGGTGAATGAGGGTGACGAGGTAGATCAGAAGAAGCAGGCTGGACCGGGGAGCCAGCATTACGCGGTTTCGGATTTCGCGGTTGGCGGCAGGTGCAAGTGCAACGGGCACGCGTCGCGGTGTATTCCGTCGAAGGATGATGAGGGTCAGGGGAGCCAGCTGGCTTGTGATTGCAAGCATAACACGGCGGGGCGAGATTGCGAGAGATGCAAGCCTTTTCACTTCGATAGACCCTGGGGCAGAGCTACGGCACGAGACGCTAACGAATGCAAAGGTCAGTTATAAGATAAAAAATAACATTTACATGCTACTTAAATAACATTAAGGATAACAATCAAAATGATTAAAGGTTATATTTCTTCTGTACTTTTCAATACAAGACGCACTTAATAATTAAGTTCATTTGTTACTCTAGAAAAATGATCCTGAGAAGCTCTCATTTTGTTCAAAGCTTTCAAGTCGGGGCCATTTGTTAGATAATTAAATTGTGGTGATGAATTTACAAATAAAAAAAAAATTTGAATGAATAAAATATTTATACAAGAAAATATAATATATAACACAATTATCATGAAGAAAACAACGTCGGAGTATAATCACCTCTTTGAAATTAGCTAAAGAACCTACTAGAATATATTTATGTCGATTTACTTTAATAGAGTTATGCCTGAATTGTAATTTTTGGTCTTTTTGATGTTGTTATTTATTTTAACTTTTAACTACAAAGGCAAACTTGATGCCAATAAGCATTTTCTGCCAGTTAATCCTGGGTATGATGACAATTAAAGTCAAACAAAAGAAAAAAAGAACATAATTCCTGCCTCCATTCGATTCGATGCCTTCCATTTTATTTTCACAGCTTAATTTTTTTTTGGGTTGGCTGGAAGAAATTTCTTTAGTTAGAGATAAACTCGCCTTTTGTGCATTTTTAACTTCTCGTGTATTTTGTGTATTTTAGTTTTTGTGTGCAATAAAGTGTTAAATAAAAAAATAAAAAAATAATTTTACAACTACGCAATTGATTAATAATGAATAAAAATTAATTGATCCTAAATTTACTGAAGCAAGTTACATTAACATATCCAATATAATTTATATATTTAGCACAATTCTAAGATAATTTATATTTGCAATTGTTGTACCTCGCTTAGAGGGGGAGGAAGTATATTCAAATTATTTCAAAGTAAAATAATAATTTCAAAAAAGTACCACAATATAGACGTATAGGCAGCGGTCATTTTTTTATATTGACGAGAACTTTGTTCTTGCGCCAATATAAATAAAATCATAAAATAAAACAAAAAAACTTTTAACCAAAAAAAGCAATGTTTAGGAGTTATGATGCCACAGACATACACACACAAACACTTTAAAAGACAGTCCCTATCATAAAAATAATCTAAGTATTTTTATAATAGGGATAGGGATTTGCTTGAACATCGCTGTTTTATTATGTTCTTTATATAAATAAAAGCTCTAAAATTAAAATAAATTTCCGTGGAAGTCGGTGCTAAAATATGAAATCATACATAAATATAAAAAAACGTAGTTAAGTACTAAGTATGATTAGATTCAATCACATAATAAAATTTAGGAAAGATATTAAGACAGAGTTATGACTACATAAATTATAATAAAAGCGCAATGAAACTGCGAAAAGTCGACTTCAATTTCGTCGTCGTCAATTTTTTTCGTTGTTTTTACGAAAACCTCACCAATAATAAATATTTGTGCTATCCGTCAAAGTTCGTAGCAGATTTTTGTAACTGGTACCTGTTGCGATAACGTCAGTGCTCATAATTGTCGTGATCTAGTTCGGAGGGTTTAGACGTACACAACAGTAGTCATTTCGAAAAAAAAATCGGAGGGTAACCGGTACATTTACAAGATCTTATCGCCAGACAGAATATTTATCATTATTTTATTTGGTGACTAAAGGCAACGAGTATTTTTCACCATTAGAAATCGATCTGGTTGTTTATCTTCCTAAAAAATAAAAATTTGTAACAATAACAGCGGTAAATAGCGAAAAAGATAAAAATCTCATAAAATAAAAGCTTAAAATAAAATTATGAACCTTTTTTGCATATGTTTGGCTTTTGTCCATGATAATTTCTTATTCAGCTTTTTTAACGTTCAAGTGAGTTTAAATTTAAATGTTATGCTAATACATTTTATATTTTAAATTATTAAAGGAACATTAAGTTTTTTATTTAAGATGTGTTTTTATTATGATAATGTGCAAACATGTTTTATTTTACTGCCACAAGACAAGAAATATTTTATATCGTTAAAACTTAGAATTTGCTCCATGAATTAGTGATTTCGAGAATTTACAGTTTTTCGGCATTTTCAAAACTAAAAAATTCCTATCTATACCATTTTCTATCGGCTGAGTTACGAGCTTAAAAAAGCCACAACCAGGGCACCCACGACTAGCTGAAGACAAGTCCCACAATGTTATAGGTGGCAAGCCTATCGCCAACCGGGCACACATCCAATCCCGGCAACATTTTTTTTATTAGAAGTTGGAATAACGACATTTTTCTGTTTGTTGCTCAACTTAGGAATCGAACTCGGGACCTCATGAAGTGAAATCCAATAACTGGCCGCTAGACTACAGAGGCTAGTTATGAGTTATGATGTTTTTATGGGACAAGATAGCAAACAATGCCTAATGGTAAGAGACAAAAGTGGCTTATGTACTACATCTTACATGTTATAAGTGCGTTACTGTCCTTATGGTCCGGAAGTTAAGACCAAGTCGCACTCAACTCAATTAAGCATGACGCTGCCAAATATTGCCATTGGCAAAAATAGAAAACGTCAGATCTCCATGAAGATGAAAATGAAAAATGTTTTATTGAATAACTACACTGCACTAGTACTGTACTAGGTATGGAACCCGTGTTACTGGGTACTCGCTCATCCTCCAACATTCAATGCTATTCAATAATTATATCTACAATCTCAGTAACTTTTTGCATAGCATATTACGAACGCAGCTCTTGTTGGGTATGACCCATTGTATCTATCTCTCTCTAGCTGTTGGACAGCGAGGCGATAGTGGGTAAGTAGTACCAATTCCAAATCATCTTAAAAACCCATCTTAAGGTGTTAGTGTGAAATATTATTTTTTTCGAAAAGTGAAATTCAAAAGCATTGTCAAAAAGTATTGAATACAAGAAACAAAAGCTACCAAACGCAACAATGGCTATATTGACACAAATGTCAATATCTTCTGTCGTCGGCGTAAATGCCTAAAAATAAGTAGGCGTTTACGGACAGCTCATTAAAATTGTATGTAACTCATTTAAATATTAGAAAACGGTTAGAACAACACAAAAACCTCAATAAATATTAAAAGCTGATGAAATGGAAGTCGTGTCGTTGTTTAGAATGTTCTGCATCACGCTATTTAAATTTAATTTATTTGAATTGATTTTTTTTCATTTTTAACTCTCGACGGGAAATAGGGGTGTTATAAATTTGATATGATTGTGTGTGTGTCTGTAGTGTCATAACTTTTAAGCGAATGGCCCGATTTTTGTTGAATTTTTTGCATTCGATTGCATTTCGATCGCTAATTGCTAATTTTAGCATGTTACGACAACATGACGAGGATAACATACCCTGTGCTATGTGTGGTACCTATTTTTGATGCCATAACGTCAGTTTTCGCCGCTGCCTTGCTTCGTGTTTGAAAGTAGAGCTACCAATAAACTTGAGCATGAGATTCTAAGAATTTGAAGCTAAAAATGAAATTAATTTGACGTTGAACATAAAAGCGGTTCTTTTGTTAAAATACTTATCAAATTAAATATATACAGGACAAATAAAGCAGTACAAGATGCTTTAAAGAGGTTCTTTTGTTAAAATACTTATGATATTAAACATATACAGGACAAATAAAGCAATATAAGATGCTTTAAAAGCGGTTATTTTGTTATAATACTTATGATATTAAACATATACAGGACAAATAAAGCAGAATAAGATGCTTTAAAAGCGGTTCTTTTGTTAAAATACTTCTGATATTAAACATATATAGGACAAATAAAGCAGAATAAGATGCTTTAAAAGCGGTTCTTTTGTTAAAATACTTATCAAATTAAACATATACAGGACAAATAAAGCAGCACAAGATGTTTTTTGTTTGCACGGAGAAACCCTTTAAAGATATCTTCTTCGTGGATATTTTGAAAGGATTATGTTAGCCTCCTTATGCTACTCTAACGCCTAAAGTAGAGCTTTGACATCAGTTTAACAATTCTATCATTGCTCTCCAGAGCAGCTATCTTCATGTAGATTTTCCATTAATACCTTATTCTTTCCAAGTGTGTGGATGTGCAATAAACGATGGTATGAACTGTGGCACCATGCCACAGTATATAACTCGCTTTGAGTATTCGAACTCTTGTTTATCAGACGAACCATAACAATTAATCTAGTTGAAGATTCGAATTAGAAACGACCTTCATCAGCTTTTTAACCGACTCAAAAAAGAAGGAGGTTCTAAATTCCACTCAGTTTTTTATGATTGTTACAAGACTGCTCGAGCAAATACCTCAACCTATTTTTTGAGAAAGATATTTCATGATTTAGATGTGTTCGCATATTAATTTAATTATAATCTGACTAGTGGTTTTTCAGTTATACTTAATAGTGCACACATTTAAACTAACATTTATGTATTAATAAATATAATTCAAAAACTACTAGCAGGATGTTTACTTATTAAATTTATGTGGGACAATTTCGGAATCATTTGCTATCTTTTTGAGTTATAAGCTATCAGTGGATATAAATTCCATGCTCAACAGTCGAGTAACGTCGTGGGTGTAACTTGTATGTTATAATCCGGTTCTACCATTTAAAATTTTTAAGAATAGTTGCTGTAGGCGAGTTCTAACACTAACGTTAACTTAATCTTAATTAAAACAACATTTGTGAACGGTACGCAAAGTGATGCCACTTTACGCTTGTGTTATGTAATGGTCATTAGTCTAACACAGTCGATCCCAATTAGTTTCTGTAGCGGTGAACATTAGGTAGCTAACCAGACCAAATTTTGAAAATTGGTTTTAGGAAGAAAATAGTTTGTAGTCCATTTGACAACATTTTGTTGTTTTCAATCGTTTAACAACAATGATTTGTATGTGCCACTGGATCTTTTTAGAGGAACGACCAATTTCGGTATTTTTAAAGCAGTTGTTTTTTGGTTGGAACCACTTAAATTCGACGAGAGCCTCGTTGGTTGAGTTCTATGTATTAGAATCGTTGACAAACACCCATAACACAAGCATATTACTTACTTTGGGATTAGATTCAGTTTGTGTAACTTGTCCAGAGATATTTATTTGTTTTTTTATCTTTTGAAAAAAGAATTATCAAACGAGATATGTTATCTAGTGAAACAATTGGAGTCGGTTTTTGCAATTTCCTGACAACATTATTTATGATCAATAGCGTGTACGCATTAGCATTATATCACTTACATGTTTTGTAGCTAAGGGCCATTTCAAACTCGTGAGTTTTTTTTAAAAAAAATGATGCCTCTGTTTAAAAGTTATGATGCTACAGAGAGCATCATAACTTTTAAACTTACAACACCCCTCTTTTTACGTTGGGGATTAAAAAATACTCGTTTTTTAATGATGAACTTACTAACAATTAAAGAGAATAAATTTAATGTCAACCGAAAGTAAGTAGCCTTCTGTAACGCAAACATCGTAAGTAATAAGAAGTAATTCCAATATTTTATCATAGTCTTGCCGCGAACTTTGTAATCAACTCACCTGCGATATATTTCTCACCATACCAAAAAAGAAAGAAAGAAAATAAAAAAAAAAATTTTGCGGAATATAAGTGTTACAAAAATATTTAAGATGTAAAATAAGCCTTTATTTTGCTAATTCCGCGTAAGCAGTGTAACCGTTGTGGCAAATAATCCTCCAAACGACACAGAATGTGACAAGCCTAACCGACGTTCC
>NJDC01002407.1:10954-46358 GCA_002245475.1 Calephelis virginiensis
AGACGGTGCTCGTAAACTGAAGTCGTGTTCTCAACTGATTAAAAGAGCCCTAATCATAAAGTATGTACATATATTTTTTATTCGAATTGGCGACTTCATAAAAATACGTTATTTATTTTATATGTACCGTTATTTATGTATGTACTTGTAATGTAATAATGTATTTTGTGAAAGTTTTTAAGTTTTAATTCCATTTTGTATGATTATTTGAATGAAATCTCTTGTACAAATTTTATAGAATAAAAAATGTTGCCCTAGACTGGATTTGAACTTGTATCTTTTCGTCTCAAGCCGACGAATGCTCTAACCATTTAAACTACTGTGGATTCAAATCCTTCTTTACCGTTTACGCGGTTAGTTTTATTTCATATAGACTCAGGACTGGGTCCATAATTATGTTATATATCATAACTGTGTAAACGGAAAAGAAAGGAATTAAGTTTTGCCACAGGATTTGATTCCTCGGCAGGTCAACTGGTTACAGCATTTGTCGGCGTGAGACGAAAAATTAGAGGTTCAAATCCTGTCTGGGCGAAATTTTTTCTTTCTTTAAAATTTGTAGAAATTTAAACTAAGCACAGGACAAGTGCTAAAACAAAAATACCTTGAAAATAAATATCTTGTATATTTTAATGCGGACTAGGTGTTTTGTAATTTGTGTTTTTGTCGACTTCAAAAAATATGAAATAAGACGTGTTTAGTTATAGGATTTCAAAAAAACAAAAAAATAGTCATTTAAAATGATGTGTTTTTGAAATGTTTTTATGCAGAAGCAGTCTTTATGCAGTATATGAATCAAGTTATCCGTTCTCTTAATTTATCAGCAAAATATGATTTACTTGGAAGATTTTTAAACATATATGTCAAGAATCAGGTTAAACTGTCATTATATCACGAACTTCGTCGGCTTTGAGGTAAATGTCAATTAATATTAAATTCTCAGCAGCCTCCATAGAACCTGTAAACCGGGAGATAGTATTAATGGTCCAACGGATGCCACTTAGCAGTCCATTACACTAAAGCGTTAATAGCAAATAGATTTAAGTGTACGGGGACCTTCGAACGAGGGCTAAGCTCTAATCTTAGTTTGCATTCGTTGTGAGTTTTTTGTTTGTATTTGCCCCATTGTATTTTTTTTATCTATTATATTTTAGTAAAATCTACTATGTCCAGTTTGTTCCCATTAAGTTGTACATCGGTAACTGCCATTAGGCATTGAAAATTTAATACGTTTTGTTTTATTTTCTTTTAAAAGAAGATTATATTAAATCAGTGTACAAAATTTTGAAATTACATTGTTTGTGTTGTTGTACTTACCTATCTATCTTTTCACCTTAAATAAAAGAAGTGTCATCCGCAAACAATATGATTTCAATGTTTTATTTTTATTTGTATAGTTTATTTTTATTTATGTTATTACATTTTTTTGTTTGTACTTTTCCATTGTTTCTCCGATTTTTAGCATGGTGATTTTTTGTTACATTGTTATCAGTATCTGCAGCTTCAACTATCCGTCAAGTTCTGACTAGAAGATTTACAATAGAAATGTTTGTTGATCGCGGTGCTCTTGCCGAGACAGTTTTAACCTAAATGAATATTAAACTTGGCCATCTATATATGTTTTTTTAATATAATGTACTGTTAAAAGTTCTAAGTATAGCTGAAACTATAGAACATGAAAAAACATAAACATTCTTCATTTAAAATATTAAAATATGCTATTATTTTAGTATAATCGTATCGAAGTATAAATAGAAAATGTTTTTATTCACATACACCTTACAACAGGCATATGTCGCGTATATATAACACTAAGTCTACCACTGGATCGGAGCGCGGCCGCACACTGAGGAGATCCGGCAAGAAACTCATCGGGCTTGTCTTTTTTCCTCATTTTGAAATTAGTAGCCATACAATAATTCATGTGATGATACAGTATCGTTATAAAAAATTGGTACGAACCTTTTCTCATTTTAGTTTTGAAAATATTTGAAATTCATTTTAATGATACGATAAAAAAAAGTACTAACAGGTTATACTGACACTTAGGTCACGTGTTAGTACAAGTTTATTAATTACATACGCAGGCGAAACCACAAGTAGAACTTGAACAAGGAAAACGTGGATATGACCAAGTTACGTTTAGGTACCGTTTCAAGGCGTTCGTGGAATAGCTCTGACAAACTTGGCAACAAGTTATCAAAATCAATCGCAACTAACGTGAGAGTGCCCACGTGCGGCGAGAATGGCCACTCTTTGCGATACCAGAAATTGAATAACAAGCCATAACTCGTTTCAGTATAAATGAAATTCAATATTTGCTCTGGACGTCCAATAACGTCCACGGTATCAGGGTTTCATAGCGTTTAGGATGTGAATGCTACGATCGAACGCACGTACGTTATAATTAATCGTTAATAATTGCAACAGCGTTTTGTTTTACGGAATTTGATAAGCCGGCGATTTATTTTGTACGAATTGAAATCATGTGTCGGTAGCTTATTTTAATTTTTCGCTCTTGTTTGCTATGTAATTTCCAACTTACGCGCCTGTTGATCTGGTGTGTAACTTCATTTTTTGTTGGCAAAAGTAAAGTTACACACTAGATCAACGGGCGCGTAAGTTTTATTAGTACGGGGGTTTGTCTTTAATTTATGTTGTAAGCTCAACTTAATATTATAACACGAAAATTTGTCTGTTTGTCTGATGCTCTTTTACGGCTAAAACGATGAACCGATTTGATAGAAAGGTGAGATGCTAAGGACCCGAGTCCAAACATAGGCTTTTTTTTCAAAAATCCAACTTCCGAAGGACTATAATAAAAGAAGATTTTTTTGAAAATCTTAACTATTCTACGCTGACAAAGTCGCGAAAAATCGGCTAATAGGATATAGAAGAAAAGAGTGAATTCGTCACTATTTAGGAGTCAACACTAAATATTGGAGTCTTGTCATGATTCATGGAATTAATTGTTAATAAAAAAAATATGGTATTTGATTGGCTTATATTCAATAAGGCTATCCCTTGGACCAGGTTTGAGAATTAATATTATCTAACGGCCAATGTTAATAATGTATCTCTAAAGATGGATTTCAAGCAATGTAGATAGCTGCGTATCCGCCGGCCTATCCTGTACCTAATTGCCATATTTATCCTGTCCACAGATATGTTATTGGCAAGCGATAACATAAAAAATGAATTAAAATGTCAATCTTGGACACCAAGTTTTGGATTAGGATTGATTATTAATACTAGCCGTAAGACGTTGGGTATTCTAGAGTTCCTTTAATCATTTTCATGTGACATCATCATCAGCTCCATGTCATAATAATTTTCCATTGTCATTCGATTTCCACATACATTTAGAAGTTCAGCTCAATCTGTAACCGGGAATAGGGTCAAACTTGATTTGCAAGATTTGAAAGCTTGTGAAAATAGTTCCCTACTATGAGCAAGGATCTGATGTCCTCCTTATATTTAGAAGGTGCTTGATACTTAGAACAAACTCGTTTAAAATTATAAAATGAATAAAATCTAAAGGTGCAAAGTTTATCTTAGACAGTCATCGATAAAAAGTAATTACTTGCGAGTTTCGATTATTACGTGTCCTTGACACTTTTTACTTTTAATTTCACATCTCATTGCATAAATACAACAGAATCACGTTCCTTCTAGGAAGCATTCAATGGACATTTCAGTGTGAATTGGATTGGGCCAAAAAACACGACGATAATAGAGCGAATAAAAATCCTCATCAATGTGTATCCAGAAGTGTGCATGTATGTGTGGATTGGTGTATGAATGGATTTAAACTTCGAGTTCAACTAGAAATTGGAGAAACATGCTACTTTTTACCCTTATGTCTTAATGTGTTTTCGAAAGAGAGCTGCGCGAAATATTTATCTTCTTCTTAATATATGTTAATTACGGGTCACGTTGTTTAACCGCGTTAGAATCCTTAATTACTTAACTAATTTCAATCAAATTTGTACACGTTGGACAGTTTGATCCCACTTAAAAGATGAGATTGCTTACATTTAAATTTACCACGAGAGAAGCCGCGAGTATCTGCTAGTTAACATATGAATCTCGAATAATGATATATTTCATCGACTTACAAATGAGTTTTTTTTTTTAAATTGACGTATTATCTTATTCTTATTGTTATTTTTTTAGTCTGTCTTATAATTTAAATTTTAGTTCCATTAAAAACATGTTCTTATTCGTATTTACACTCGAACAATTAATTATCTGTACTGAAATACTTGAACTCGGAAGCCTAGTCTTTAAAATAATGAAAATAATCTGATCTAAATCCAGATTGGCTCACTCACTAAACTCAGTATGCACTATTCTTTATTTCCATTTAGTTTTTGGGTCACTAGGTCATTTCCCGCATCTATAAACTTAACCGGAATATTGCAGTCATTTATTTTTATGTTCATCGTATTAAATTGGAATTGCAGTATAGAATAATCATCGTGTTAGACAATGATAAGGTTATAACAACGGCGACTGCAAAAATGTATGAACGTATTAAGATACACAATTATTACTATTAAGGTACTCGCACACTGACAGATTGCCAGCGTATTCTGCGTGTTTCGTGTAACGAAAAGATGCGTGTTCGCAATGTCTTCACTGCACAGTCTTTTCGCTGTGAAAGCGCCTACTGTACGTTAGTGTAAAAGGTTCTTAGTGAAGCTAAAAGTGAAGTTAAACACCAAATCAACTGGTGCGTAAGTTTTATTAGTATGGAGGATAGAGGGTAACTTGGATAAACACAGAATAGTTTATATCCTGAAAATGTTCCTGTGGGAGCACAAAGGCAACGCCACGGGCAACAGCTAGTACTTTAAAAGAGAAAAAATATAATACAATTTATTTAAAATTACAAACAAGAAATCCGACTGCGTCATACAAAGGTCACAGCTAACTCGAAATCGTTGAGTCCTTATCGGCTATTTTCACTAAAAATAATGATATTGATGAAATAAAAATGATGCAATGATAATGATATATTGAGACACATATTCAACAATATTACTATTCTCCCAATACCTGATAACATTGTGACCAATTGTGTCTTGTGTGTTAACAGTTGTATCTTGTGACCACCGTTTTATAAATTTTCATTATTGATTTCAATGACATTCGCAAGATTCGAATGAATCGGTTTACGAATGATTCATTTAATCGACCCTTGCCTTTGATTTCTAGATCGCTGTAAAAGATAACATACATGCATACATACATGTATACATACATACATACATACATACATACATACATACATACATACATACATACATACATACATACATACATACATACATACATACTTACATACCCTGGTAACACAATGTCCTCATGTGCGTTACATAACTGGGTAAAAATGTATTAGTTCGTGATGCTACGTAAGATTACATGTACGTGATGAATCGCTTTGCTTCTGAGACCAGAATGATGTTTTACTCGTGAATATTATAACATTGAAACTGTAATTATGGTTTAATTGCACGTATTGTAGTGTATTTTTTATGGGAGCTAAATTCATGTGATTAAGAAGTTCTTAATATGTATACCCTATAACGTTGGATGAGCAAACGAACTTACCAGATTAAGTTTCCTTTGATTATTCGTAGTTTATTAAAAAGATTTACATAACATTTTAATTATATACATGTTATTTTTTTAACTACAACTTTTCTTATAATTTGCCATAATTTGCTATAAAAATTTCTTATTTTCGGACTATGTTCTCTAAGATAAGCTAAACATCATCTAAATATATAAAAGAAAGCCGTATTCGTTTCACTAGTTATAACTCAAGAACGGTTTAACCAATTTGTCGGATAATTGACGGGGAGGTAGCTCCTAACTAGGAAAAGGACAGAGTACACTTCTTATTCTGTTCGACTGCGAGGAAACTGGGAAAAACTACATTTTAATTTTTCCCATGTAAAATTTTCGGGTGGAACGGAGTTTGCCGAAACAGCTAGTATAATATAGAATAATATGCTATCTCAATATTTTTTATTTGGTTTGAAATCGTCCCGCACGATACTATAACACTTAACTCTCAGGTTTTTACCTTTACTTTTGCTAGATTAGAAATATTTTGCATTCAGGGCTATTTCTTTCTCTGTAAAAAAGACAGTAATTCAAGACGTCGACTTCAATATTCATCCGATGTTTTGTAAATTTTCTGTTCTACAGCTTTGCAAGTCTGATCAATTTATATACTCGTGACTTTCTTCTAAAAAATTGCTTCTCTGTACCCATAAAGTTACAAAGTGATATTCCTGGATGCTTAGCGCGTATTGCTTTAAAATGTTAATTGCATTGGGTACTTAGAACAGCCAGGTTGTACGTGCCTTCTGTCTAGAGCAAGAACAAGTTGGTAACTAACAAAGTAGCGTATTAATTACTCGAATAAAGGCGCATTTGCCATCGATATTGGTCTTTGTAATGAATATTTCCAACTAACTTAGCAATTCTTGCTTTACTTTACCGAAATCATTAATAACTATGCTGTACTTCGGCTATTAGCTTTTTGTTCGTAAACATGTTTGAACTTTATGGAATATAGTTTGGAAAATCAAAATAGATTCCTCAGACTTACAAACGAAATAAACGAATAAAAAAACGAGAAAAAGTACCATAACTGTGTTGTTTATTTATAATATTTTAAATGCCAAAGTATTCTAAAATGTTTCGTTTGTCTCTCATCCTAACATAGAAACTTATCAATGTTTTGGTAGAATTTTTGTATCGGGAAATAGCTGGAGGCACTACCTCTACGCACAGAGAGAAGGGGTGGGGATAGGCTGCTTTTGTTTTTATTTATATCTGTACTGAGTCATTATGGTGGCAGGATAGGTAAGGCGATGGGTCCCTACTCAAGCAAAGTTGCTGTTTACCATTCTACCTCCAGTGATCTTGTTGGTATTGATCTATATTTTAACATGTGCTCACCTCTTACGAGCTGCCTGACAGAGAGACAGATAGTCAACGGAGACCCGGACTCACACGGAGAGACATTTATGTTCGTACTACAGATACTTATGAGTAGGCTAGAGAATAGGGACTTGTGGGGGACCTATACCTTAGCATGTATTTAAATGAAACTGAAAATTAAAAATATTTATTTGCTGAAAATGGGTTACTACGAATACCACAATTTCCATATGTTTTTGTTGAGAGTCAAGAATCGCCGGGCTATAGAATAGTTAACGCTGCTCCATGTAATCGTTTAAAGCGTGGTACTAGTTACTAGTAACAAGTGTATATGAAAGCTGAGTCTAGGCCTATCTTTATATAATAGTAGCTGTTGCCCGCAGCGTTACCCGCTTGGTTAATGTTCTCACAAGAACGTTTTTTCGGGATAAAAGGTATCCTGTTTGTTAATTCAAGTTATTTATTTGTTCTATTTGTGTGCGAAATTTCATGAAAATCGGTTAAGCAGTTTTTGCGTGAAGGAGTAACAAACAAACAGACAAATTGTCGCATTTATAATTTTAATAGGATAAGAATCAGAGTAATATGGGTTTGGGTCAATATTTAGTGCCATCGTCACCCCGTAATAATAATTAGAGACACAGATGGATACTTACTAATAGTCTAGGCCAGCGGTCGGCAACCCGCGGCCTGCCGACGTCTTACTCGCGGCCTGTGAATGTCTTGAAAATAAGTTATAAATATCAAAATAAATTCATGAACATTCCGCGCTTGACAGTATAATATACATTATACGGCGTACAGTGTAGATGCAGCCTTAAGAAAGCGCTTCTCTCCGCCAATTTTCATTTTTTCTATGGGACATGGCCAATTAAATGTAGGTGTATTTGGCTTCTAGTGTTAATATTACAAGTGTGGTCCACCTGTGGTCCACCTGTGGTCCACCAAAAGGTTGCCGACCGCTGGTCTAGGCCATAGAATAAGTTCATCCTTGAAAGCCGCAATAACCGTCTTAACAACTGGAGTCCTACATATCTGTAGATTGCTTAAAGTTTTCTCTTCAGGGATTATATCAAAAATGTGTAAGCAGGTGTTGAAGTTGACGAGAAACGTTTATTACTTGCGAACGAAATAAGGAAAACGAACAGTTTGGAATTCTTTATGTAATCATGCCGGCCCTTATGACACCTGACGTCACTTGCCCCGTATCACTTTTAACGCTTAGCAACCGATGGGAACATGAATAGCGTTTACTTTGTTACAGAACTGTCCGAAAATATATGTATGTAGTAGTTTCGGAGCCAGCATTAAGGCAATTCGAAATCTGCAACTAAAGGCAACTGACACAATGAATGATAATGCGGTGAACTCATATTAGCTCAATTGTTAAGGAAATCTATAAGATCATTAGAGCCAACTGCACGTTCCAGGGCTAACTATTTAACTCTGAATCTTTTCGGTATTGGAAGGCAAACAAGCAGACGGATATCCTGATGGTAAAAAATCCACCCCGCCTAGAGACACCAAAAGCCTTGCGAATCTGAGGCCGGGATGTTAGACTTCGAGTAAAAGTATCTTTAGCGGCTACCTTACTCTTCGAACCGGAACATTTCAACAGCAAGCGCTGATGTTATGGCGACATGAATAAGTGAGGCGGTTGCACCTAACCGGGCTAGTTGCTGCGAAGCTCTACCACCAGATATTCATAAAAATTATACACCACCTAAACCACAGTATACCACCTAGTAATTAAAAAAAGGGAAATCACTCTATATTTGACAATTTAATCCATCAATAAATTTAACCCTAGAACAAGCGGCCCTTAATGCCAAGCTTAAAATCAATTGTTAGTCTAATCTAGAGTACAGAATTAATAATAGTAATAACATACAGAACACTCACTGTTGTACAAAACGCAAGCAAACTTGAAACATAAAATGTGCAAGCAAAGGCTCATATTGCGCTGAGCGAATAAGCCCGATTTTCTTAAAAACTTACGCATGTCACTCAAAATTAAAACTTAAAACGTTATTCGAAGGCTCGTATAGTGCTGAGCGTTGCTGAATTAGTATCACGTTATGACGAGATATTATTTTTTACCACTGTCTTTCATGAGACTCTTAACGAGGTATGCCGCCTGAATCTACGTAAACCGAATAATACGTTAAACCGGATTGGATAACATTTAACATAAAAGATAGATGAAGATGCCGAGATCAAACAAATCCCAAATTGTTACCGCGGGAGAGCGTAAAATCTAAAACAAAAGAAAAGCAGCAGTCAACAATCAGATAATATTTCGATTAAATGCTATAACAATAAAGAAACATAGTTTAAAGATATGTTTCTTATCTTTCGTAGATTGGATTAACACAAACAATAAGTCGTATATACTGCCGGTCAGATAATAATATCAATGTGCAATATGTTCGAGAAATATCTTCTGTGGCCACAGTAACGTACCAAGAAGATATTTAGAAACCTATGCAGGTTGGCCCGGCTGTAATTTAACACTCGGCCTATTTGTGGTCAATCGAACACTCCCAGACGCTCCAATCACCTGAGTAAGGTTGGGTAATCCGAAACCGGTATAAAGGTCAGTTTACACAGCAGTAATTGTAAAATGAAATTGATAGAAGAAGGCGTTAATTTGAGAAATCCATACTTATATCCAAATAAAATTATTTAATTTGCAATTTTCCGCCAAAAAATATATGCGTATTATGGCGTGACAAAACAGGCAAAATAGTGCGCTAAGAATGAATTGGACTTACCTACCTACCTACTTACCTATTAAAACTCAAAGTACGTTTTAGTAGTGTGTATTGTTGGTGTTAATAAAACAGTTTAGTAGTGCGTATTGTGTGGAGCTGGATATATTTGGGAGTTTTAGCTTCCGGTAACTCCAATTCATTCATAGCGCACTATTTTGCCTGTTTTGTCACGACCATGTCACGTATAAATTTTTTTGGCTGAAAATTGCAAATTAAATAATTTTATTTGGATTGTAAGTAAAATAAAGTGTAGAGTTAGTCTATTCTTTCCTTTTAATCGCTGGGTAAATATTTTTCTGACGTGCCGCCCCTAGACAAGGCTCATTACGTCGTTTCAATAGCAGACTTAAACGGAGACTATAATTAACACCTAATTGAATGGGTTTTTCTATTTTTGCTAGCACATTACTAACAGTTGTTTCAGAATCCACGACAATTTGTTCTAAGATTCTTTTAATGGTTTTCTCTAGAAAATTATGGTTGTTCTACATGGTTATGTTGATTTATTGATTTCAATTCAATCTGGATTTAAAATGTTAAGAAATAGAAAAATAATATACTTACAAGAAAAGTCAAATTATACAAATTTAATTTTACCACAAAGTAAACAACGTATATTTTAACGATAATAATACAAAGAAATACGCAAATAAATTTATTAAACACGCCCAGACCCAAAAATTCAGACACGTGTGTACACTAACTCATAGACCAACGAGGCTGTCAAATATGGGTCGTTTGCCTTGACTTCATGTGGTCCCGGGTTCGACACCCAGGGCAGGCAACAACAGTTTTTTATACAAACAATGATCCATGGGATTGGGTATGCCCGGTTGATGATAGGATTTCCACCTATCAAATTGTGATATTTAGTGTCTTCGGCTAGTCATGGTTGTTTTGGTTGTGCCTTTGCCTACTTCGGAGATAGGGACGCCAAGATACTTTTATCCAACTTGAACGTAGACGGCTAATAATAAATTTATTTATTTTACATGGATTTATGCAAAGATTCTAATGACGCTTCTAAATAAATTTAAAAACTACCAACTGATAGGAAAGCGGCTACGCATTCCGCGGGTTTTGTCTTTTTTTCTTAAAAAATCTGATTTACAAAAATGTATTACATGTATAATTTGTAGCGATGTATGTATGAGGAGCTATTAATCCCAATCATTTCTGTCTTCTAATAGTAAAAATAAATCAACTATACGCACCAAATATGTTAGAGGTGCGACTTAACCTAAAGCAGGTAACTCTAGACTTCCTTATCCTAAAAACCCAAACGTCAAGCGTTTGAGTGAAGTGTAGAAAACAGACAAAGAGGAAGCGCGTCACGCCAGAACTCTACTACCAAGCAAACTTTATATCTTAGATATGTCACCACTTCGTTAATTAATCTGTAAATGTGTCACGTGTGATAGAGAGCACTTAACAGTTATCCGTTTAAGCTTCACTGTGCTCATGTTTATAAAGCGTTGAAATTACGCAGTCAAGTGATAATGTCACAAGTTTGTAATAATTATTAATATAACTGCTGCACAATAAACTGAGTCATTGAACTTCTGTTGAACACTAATCACTACATAGTATTTAAAAACAAAGTCGCTTCTTCTGTCTCTATGTCCCTTTGTACGCTTAAATCTTTAAAACTACGCAAAGGATTTTGATGCGTTTTTTAATAGATAAAGTGATCGAAGATAATTTTTTTGTTAATTTCATACCCGAGCAAAGCAGGGGCGGGCCGCTAGTCTTATAATATATAAAATTCTCGTTACACAATGTTAGTTCCCGTACTCCTCCGAAACGGCTTTCGATTCTCTTGAAATTTTGTGAGAGCATATTGAGTAGGTCTGAGAATCGGCTAACATTTATTTGTGATAATGGTGATAATACTCCTAAGTGATAATGGTGACTCACCCCATTTTTTTTCAACGCCGGGGCAGCTAGTATAATAATAAAAACGCTGACAGTGAATAATTGTATGACGAAAAAAGTAATGAACAATTAATTCTCCAGAAAGAACTCTGCTAAAATGACGTCTGATAAACTAGCATGCATGACAACATCCTACACAATATTCAATACATTATAATTCAATTCTATTTCTATATTATACTAGCCGACACCGAACTTCATATTGACAGAAGAAGGCGATACTTTAATTAAATCCAAATAAATTAATAAATTTGCGATTTTCCGCCAAAAAAATGTATACGTGCTATGGCGTAACAAAACAGGAAAAATAGTGCGCTATGACTGAATTGGACTTACCGGAAGCCAAAACCCCCCAAATATGTCCAGCTCTACACAACACACACACGAAACGGTTTTATTTGCACGAACAATACACACATTACTAAAAACTTAACGTTCGTTTGACTTCGTAACCGAAGCACCATAAGGAGAATTCGACTTCGAACTTCATATTGCTTGACAGGTTACTGTCAGTAGCTCAAACTGTTAGTGGCTCAGTACGAATTAAAATATTGTTTTTCCCATCTTACCTGCAACTTTTAATGTTGTTCTTTGTATAAGAATCTTCTCCAGACCATAACTAACACATCAAAAGACGATTAACAAAATTGGTCCTCCCGTTGAGCCGTGAGGAGATGAAAACGCGAAATGGGGATGTCTAATAAAATAGATCATAAAACAGTAACAGAACTAAATTTGCAAATTAAATATTTAAAAAAAAACTATGATTGCTACGTATTTGATACAGGATATAAAACACAAACCGAGGATTATTTTTGTCTATTTATCCTTTTGTCTGTTCACTTTACACTCAAAAACTACTGACCGGATTTTTACTATAGAATTGTTTATACTATAGAGAAATGTATAATATACAATGTGCAATGCAAAAACACTTGTTTAGTGGCTTAAGTATGTTAATACTGTCATATTACGAGTAGGTCATAAGACAATGATGCACTAGTAACATTTGTAGTATCTGTATACTACAGTTGTCTCCTACCATCAAGCGAGCCTTGCTAACCATTTAATAACATCAATAAGAAAAAGCCCTCTTACTAAACGTTAACCACGTTTGTATTGTGAGGTTTAAACACAAGTGTTTAAATATCATTTGTAGCACTCAATATTCTACTTATTCATAGGGCTTCACAAAGCATGGAAAATACTCAGTGAAGTGACAATTCCTCTACAGTTTATTATTAATACAGCCACTGTAAACTGAGTCATAACGGCACTTCTTATCAAACACCTATTTCTTTTGCAAAACTTTTATGGCAGTTCATTTTAATAATTTACGAATTGGTATTATCTCCAAGTTATTTTCACCAAAGTTCGTTTGTTTGTTATTGTTATTTTCCAAGAGGCAAATAAATAAACAAGGCTGAGTTATTAATACGTTAGAAAATAATATAAAACTTATTTTCGGTGTTTTTTTATGATAATGGAAGGCAAACAAGCAGACGGATTTCCTTATTGTAAGAAATTCACGCCGCCTAGATACACCAAAGATGGTGATGGTGCGTTGTCAACCTGAGGCCGGGATCTTAGACCTAGAGCAAAAGTAAGTTTACTGGCTACAATACCTTCCGAACCGGCAAGCATTAACGTTATGGATGTCGGCAGGATACTATAGGTAAGACGGTGGTACCAATCCAAGCGAGTCGTTGCGAAACTCTACCACCTAGTAGGGTGTCACGGTGCTAGTGACGGAAAACCTATGCTCGCCTTTTACGAGCTGCCTGGCAGAAAGGCAAATGGTCTATTCTGCTAAGAAGCCCGGACCAACACGGGGAGGACCAACACAGGGAATGTTTAATGTTTATAATATATGTATTTACGATTGTCTACTAGTGAACGAGTTTGTAACGTAAACTGAATAGGACGTTGTAGCGAGAGTTGGGTATGCACAAAAAGCATGAAAGTAGTATAAATGCGGTCGAAATAAGAGCGCTCCGGAAAATCTGTGGTGTAACGCTCGCTGATCGCATTCGTAACTGTGAGATCTGGGAAAGAGTGGGATTGAAACAAAGTGTATGTGCTAACGCTGAGGGTTCTATTCTCAATGAGTGAGTAATTAACGGGCGGATAATCATATGTTATGAAAAGATTTTAAAAAAAATAGCACATTACTGATACGTTTCTGCAAATTTTTGTTGTTTGTTTCTTGTTGTTGGGTTGACTTCAATTTACTTGCAGATCACAAGAGAATAATTGGTAAAAATTTTATGATTTTTGGTTGTTTAATAATGCGCTCAGAAAGTCGAAAGTGTATCATTCTTACCTACCCCAAATTCCTTGCAGAGGATTCCCGTGAAAATCCTTGTCGAACTGTCTAGCTGTACCCACATTACTATAATACATACATCCACATTTTATACAAGCACACCGGTTTTGATTAAATATGAAAAGACACGATCACACAGAAATCCATAGTATAGCGGAAGTGCTTATGTTCATTTCAGAGTTCCCCACTTGGAGAACGCCTGCGAAGAGCCTTCCAAGTGGGTCAAGTAACCTTTTGGTGTGGCGAGCAATCATACGCGCCACCCGTTTAATTGAAGTCCAATGTCGTACCGCACACCCGCTGTGATTGATACCATTCCACATACATACATTCTGACATATATTGCTATTGCTCTGACGTGATCGTGATGTATTGCTATTGAGCAGTAATAATTACAGGCAAGCAATTTTGATGACGATTGCTTGGGATGGATTATTGCTGCCGAAAAAGTAATGCGCACTTCCTTGCATCCCAAACACTTATAGCGTTTCAGCCCTACACTTCTACTATTTACTTTATACCTAGGTCTTCCTTGGTCTTCATCCATCCAAATTCACATAGTAAATCCGCTTTGAAAATCTTTCATCTGTCATGTTTCCATACGACCAGCGGATCTCTCATTTTAACACCAACACTTTGTTTTAACCTCACTCTTTCTCGATGTATTATGAATGCGGTCAGCGAGCGTTACACCACAGATTTTCCGTAGCGCTCTCATTTCGATCGCGTATATCCTAGTCTCATGCTTTTTCTGACATATCCAACCCTCGCTTCCATACATTGTGATAAATACATAACTAACTATATAGTAAATACTGGATTGCTTTTTGTATCGAATTCGGTGACAAGAAACTAGAAGTTTCAATCCTTTTGTTCTTTTCTGAGGTCTTCACTAATAAGGACGCATGCGAGGCGCCTTCCAATTGGGTCAAGTAATCTTTTGGTGAGCAACCATACGCGCAACCCGTCTAATTTAAGTCCAATGTCGTACCGCACACCCCATGTGATTGATATCATTCCAGATACATACATTCTAATATATATTGTTATTGCTCTGACGTGCTCGTGATGTATTGCTATTGAGCAGTAATAATTACAGGCAAGCAATTTTGATGATGATTGCTTGGGATGGGTCACGCTGCCGAAAAAGTTATGCACACTTCCTTGCATCTCAAGCACTTAAAGCTTTCCAGCTCTACATTTCTACACATACATACATACATATCTTCACGCCAAGAGAAGGCAGAGAGTATCGAATGCCAAACCTCGCGGTCCTGATAAACCTGCCTTGCTTGCTCCACATTCATTATCCTTTTTACACAAACACGCTGGTTCCTGAGACACTTAACACCACCTGCGGAAAATACTCGAGCGATTTGATCATGGAATGTCTAACTGCCTAATATCTAGGTCTTCCCGGGTACCGATATCCATCTACACTCGCATTGTAAATCTGCTTTAACAATCTTTTATCTGTCATTTTTTATATACGACCAGCGGAGCATCTCCCATTTTAACCCCAACACTTTGAATCCCAGTCGTCTTCGATGTGTTACGTATGCGGTGAGCGAGCGTTACATCTCAGATTTTCCGTAGCGCTCTCATTTTGACCTCATTTATCTACTCTCTCTTACATTTTTTGATATATCCAACTCTCGTTTCCATACATCAACGTTGGGATAAATATACAACTAACTGTACAATAACTACTGGATTGCTTTTTGTATCGAATTCGGTGATAACAAACTAGAAGTGTCAATCCTTTTGTTCTTTTCTGAGGTCTTCACTAATGAGAAGGCATGCGAGGCGCTAACGTGAGTTCAGTTAGGTATGGGTTCGAGGTGGCTTATATAGAGGCGCGCCAATAATCTGCGGAGTGAAACCGCCAAGGTGTTGTTTCTGTTTCCAGTAGTAATAGAGATCCTAGTGGTAGATTGCTATGCAGCAACTTGCCTGGGTTGGGAACCACTGCCTTACCTATTATTACCGTTATAATGACTCTGTAATGTTCCGGTGTGGAGATTAGGATAGCCGATATACTTCCTTGATAGCCCTAAGATCCCTGCCACAAGACAGCGGCGCACCTATAACATATGTAGGCCTCGGTTGTTTACCATCAGGAAACCCGTGTGCTAGTTCGCTGACCTCTGACATAAAAACATATTATAAGTATTTTTTTTATTATACCCAATTTCAAACAAACAAGAGAAAAGAATAGAGCTTGGCTTTTTAACTGTTGTGTATAAGGTACCTAATAATATTTTTAGCACACCCACTAGTAAATCCCCGAGTCATATCCATGAAGGGTGAGATTGATGATAGTTTACAACACATCGGTCAATCACACCTGAGAAACTTCAGGTAGCAGCTAGACAGAAAGGCAGTAGAGCAGCGTCTAATTAGTAACGCCATAGTCATCAATATCCATTAATGGCGCCACACGCGACCCAGGGCGACCGCGCCGCGCCGACTCGCCAACTGGCCGCCGACGCGACGCCCGTGTTAAAATTACCAATACTTTATAGTATTTTGCGATAAGGACACTTCCGTTGCTGACCGCAAGCTTAAATTAGAAAAATATCGACAACATTAACCAGCGTTGTATAGTGCTCGTGATAAAATCCTCAATTTCCCTTCTAACTTTTAAACCGAGTTCAAAAGAAGGAGGAGGTTCTCAATTCGGCCGGTTTTTTTTTGTGTATGTACACTGATTTCTCCGTGGTTTCTGAACCGATTTACGTAACTTTTTTTTTGTTTGATGCGAAATAGTTTCGAATTGGTTCCATAAAAAATTTGATCCAAGAAGGCACATTAGTGTTTTTTAGCATTTTTTATCAATATTCACCTATACCGATGTTTGTTTTTATTAACTTTAATCATATTAGCAGTAAACTAAAAAGTATTAAATAAAAATAACTACGTTAATTAAAACCGACTTCAAAACCAAAAAGTAAAAAATAATAAAGGTTTAATATTATTTATATACTACATATAACTTACTTAATAACTGATAGGTTTGAAGTCAGTGGCAATCCAATTTTATACTTATAATAATACAACTATTAGTTTAAGGCTTGGCACCGACTTCAAACCTATGGGTGAATGGCACATATAAATTTCATGTAGTATAAAGTTAATATTAAATGTTTATAATTTTTTACTTTTTAGTTTTGAAGTCGGTTTTAATTAACGTAGTTATTTTTATATAGTGTGCAGTCTGACGGGTCTGATTCAATATTAAAGTTCTTCACCTTTAGATGTCAGAAAAGGGTTGTCCGTTGCCCTAATCTTTGAACTATGACTTGACCGTTATTACGCATGCATAATTTTGTCTTCGATTATTACAATGAGGATTGACGAATGACGAATAAATTAGTTTCGTGCTAGGGAAAGCCGGTCTGAATTAACGGTCGTATGATTATAACATTTAAAACGATCCTTTTATCGGCCGCGAGATTATGAATCTTCGGTCACTTTCACCATTTTGAAATGAATGCAATTGTTTCGACACAGTCGTGTTTGAAAGTGTAGCTCTATTGTGGTATGGCAATTGACATTTAATTACAATTTATATTTGGAAGTCCAAGATATTTTTTTGAATTAATAGTTTTAGCTGCCAAAACATTGTTTGGGTAATTTAAAATTAATGATCATTGGAATTATTTGTCGGTTTATTATTTTAGCTCTTCAGTTTAGATGACAATGTAACGCTACCAAGTAGGTGATTGATTTTATCTAGATTTTAGTTTGTCTTGGAAACCATTAAAACTGGATTATTTCATTATCTTTCTGTAATGTGCTAAATTTCAAATGATACACATCGGTGCTCCCTGTCTACTCCGTGATTTCGATTTGGCGTGAAGATACACAACACACACACACAAACAGACGAACACACTATAATATCTGATAATGTCAAGGAAGCTTCTAGTATCCCGTTTTAACTTGTTTTCAGTCAAATGAGAGCACCAATGTAGCTCTTTATCATCATCTCTCTAAATCCTTGTGACCGAATACGATTGGGATTTATTCTTGTATACTAGCAGCCCGTCCCAGCTTCGCACGGATAGACAAACTTCTTAACATGTAAATCATTATCTTGAATCACTCTATCTATTAAAATAAACCGCATCAAAAATCCTTTGCGTGGTATTAAAGATTTAATACACAGAAACAGACAGCGGAAAGCGACTTTGTTATATATCATGTGATGACTTATGGTAAGCGACTGAATTTTATTTGATACAGTGCTGATTTGATTCCCATTGGAAAAGATACAAGTATAAGTCTAGATAAAATTTCGTCACCTAATAATCTTGTCTTACTATCTGCGTCACAGAGCCGACAAGTTCTTTCGGAACCTGGCCTTCACGCGGTAATTTAATTAAATAATAGCACAATTATAAAAAAAACTATCTTCACGCCCATATCCCCGAAGAGGTAGACAGATGCACAACCAGGGCACTCACGACTAGCCGAAGACACTAAGTCCTACAATGTGATAGGTGCCAAGCCTATCGCCAATCGGGCACAGATTCAATTCCGAGCAAAGTTTTTTTTTATTAGAAAATTGGAAAACCCATTTTTTCTTTTCGATTCGAACCCGGGACCTCATGCAGTCAAGTCCAACACCTGGACCGCTAGACCATAGAGGCACAATTATGCCCTAAAAATTATTTAACAGCTACGAACTTTGACCCAAAACGTGGACGCGAGCCCCTTCGTTTGTCGCAATAGTAACACTAGACCTCCTGACCCGCAGGTGTCGCCTATCAGACCCCTGGTTTCCATAAATTTAATTTACATAGCTGAAATATCTAATGCACTTTGTATGCAGGCGCTTCTCACTTTATAATTCAAATGAATCAACATCCCAGGGTAGTTCGGGGAAATGTGAGAAAGTGTAACGGAATTCTTGGAGCTCTTTCTAATATTGGTTGGAGAATTGAGTTCATATTATCACAGGGTTGGAATTTAGTATTTTTTATACTATATTCGATGGAAGTATATTTAATCTTTTGAATCATTTAGCTTTATTCGCGAAGATCTTTTTTTATATTTTGTATTAGGGTATCTTCAAAGCCGATCTAAAATACTTCAAAAATGTTAAAGTTGCTTAAGTTGACGTATATCCTAGTGGTATAAGCTAGTTATCAAGTTACTAAAATATTCCAACAACGGGCGATGGGGTTGTCTCTTTCCTTTGTTGCTTTTATTCTGCTAATCATGAATAAAACCGTTAAATGTAAAATAGAAGTTTTTTTTTTTCAATTTAATTTAATATTATATTTAAGATATACCTATTCTTGGAAAACTTCTATAATTAATTTTCTAGAAAAGATAACGTTACCCGGGATTGGATATGTGCTTGCTCGGTTGGGATAGGCTTGCTACCTAGCACTTTGTGTGACTAAGTGTCTTCGGTTAGCCGTGGGTTTGATACGAATATTGTTGTTTTTATGAACCTTCTTCTGACAGTAACTATCACTACAAAAAATAATAGCAAAATTGATCCATGCGTTTATGCGTGATGCGATGGCCAAGGGACACAGGAATTCATTTTTATATATGTATGATGACATAAACCCTAGGCTTGTCACCTATCACATTGTGGGACTTAGTGTCTTCGGCTACTCGTGGATGACCTGGTTGTACCTCTGTTCACATTTCTGAAATGCGGATGTGAAAATACTTTTTTTTAATCTGTTGTTACATCGTTAAGGTAGTAGAAGCGTTATAGATGCAGGATTATGATGTCGACGCGGTTGGAAAGCAAAATTGATTAAAGGCCATTTTCAATAACCTATGTAAGATGAGACATAGAGCTACTGCAGGGCAGTTACCTGGAAACCACTGTTATTTTTCAATAATAAATAAAAGTATCTTACTAACAAAACCCTGGTATCCCTAACTTCAGAAGTATCGAAATGAAATTAAGTACGCATACTAAACGACGGAGAAAAGTCGCGCTATTCAAAGAGAAATATTATGAAGTGTGTATTTATATCACCTTTTGTCTAATATTTTCGAAAATCTGGACCATTTCCGAGACTATTAAGCGCAACTGTATAGTGTTAATGTTTTAGAAAAGTATAACAATTTCTAGATTTGTACTGAGACATTATAATCATCAAAACTTAAACCCTTTATAATTTGCAATAGAATCTTGTAAAAAACAGATATCAAGAATCTATTGAAGAAATGAACACAAAGAAGTATGAAAGGATTTGCCAAACCATTATTAAGCCGGACGATCATCCATCAAAACAACCTTTCATTTGGCCTTTGGGTATTGTAGAACAAGTCCACTTACAACCATATTTCACTTGAGGTCGTGAGTAACAGAGAAAGTACTATTAACATTGTTAAATCGGAAAAAAAAGAGTGATACTAGAGTAATGATTCTAAACATGTTTTTAAACTGTCCTCAACATTTCCGTTGTATGTAGCCTACACTAGAATCTAGGAGTAATATCTGTAGACTATTGTTTTCTTTCTATCTCTATTTTATTAATATACTGAACGTTAAATAAAATGATAAGGTTCTCAGTTCAATAATGTTGTTTTTTTATTTTTTTTTCTGGTCAATAACCAACCGATTTGATGGTTCTTTTTTAGAAAGGTATATCATGATTCCGAGGTGGTCCTACTTAATTTCATAGTTATAAAATTGCTGTGGAACTATTTAGTAACCATTTGCTATCCTTGAAGATTAAAATAATAAATGAAATAGTAGGTGTTCTTTTTTGCAGTTATGTCTAATTTAAGTCTCTACAATAATTTAAAAACTCACAGCACGTGTTATTGGATTAGCAACATTATAATTCGAATTACAGTCGTCACGCTTTTTATTGACGTCCCCAAATTTTTATCGACTCAGAGGTAGAGCATTCGATATATGTGTATAAGGATATAGTACTTATTGATTGCCCTACGATTCCTTCCTTCTGCTTGCCAACATACTAAACTAGGTTCAACTCCTATGAAAACATCAGAAACAATCAATCTTTTTGACATTCAGCATCATCGCGTCCATATTCCATCCTGACTAGGTCAAATCCAGTGTCGAGTTTTTAGTAAATCGGGGTCCCGAAAATAGATTATCATACACAGTTCACACGATAAGGTACAAGCACGGCGCTCATCGTGCTAACCGTTGTGGCCTTGCCTGCTGTAATCAAATTAGATACGTGACGTCACCAGTACTACCAGTGGGTTAATTAACTCCAACGTGAATCATAAGAATCTTCATACAGGTTAACGATGCGTTGCAATATCACTGTTTGATTCTTAAATTTGAGTGTCAAATACGAGTATTCCACTCTTTTCTATGATGAGTTTATGAGTGTGGTCAATCTAGACTATTACCATTGCCTTAATCCCTATAATATCACAAGTGTTTTAATCTATATATTAACACTGATGCTAAAACTTTGGACTCTTTTTACGAAAATTGTGCGGACGTAGGAGCTTAAACTTTGGCACACTTATACTTTATGTGTAGGAGAAGTGCAAAATGCTAATATTTTTCAATAATAATGCTTGTAAAGTAAATTAAATCAATAAATAAAACGTTACCCACACGTTTGACACACACAAACAAATATATTGATGTTGAAGATAAAAGATCACAGACACACTAACTATTCAGGAAACAAAGTAGTTTGTCTTGAAAAATGAAGATAGCGTTCTTCAGTATAAGTGTCCGTTTGTGGATAGGTTTAACTCAATCGCATTGTGGGATAAAGTACTTTCGGCTAATCATGAGTGATCTGGTTGCACATCTGTCTGCCTCTTCGTCCATACGGGCGTAAAGATACTTTTATGAGATTTAACGTCTTTATTATTGCAAGTCACAGTTAGTGTCTCAACGGATAGATTTTGTTGTTTTTTCACTAGAACAACCTTCAAAATTATAATTCCGATTCTCTGCAAAATATCGAATGAAGATGAATTGGCATGATTGTATTATGATTGTGTTTTTCGTATTTGGATTTACAAGAGTAGGACGCAGACGTCAACTTCCTCTTTCATTACATCACCCTTTTATAAAGATGCAATCAGTACCATGAGTCAAAACTAATCTACTAACTTCGATTCGCGACCTTGGTGAGCTACAAATAGGAATAGCAACTACATAAAACATACTGGCCAAGTTATATACCATAATAATATGCGTTTTTATGAATAACTAGTAGTCGCCCGTTAAAATTTGACCAAAATGAGTTTTAATATCTTGTTGATAAGAACGCTATCTTCATTTCTCAAGACTTGCAAATTAGGCCTTCCATCCCGGCGTCAGGAGAGCGACGCACCTGTAACACCAATAGTGTCTGTAAGCCATGTTTATTTCTTACCATCTGGAAAGCCGAGTGCGTCTTGGTCACATCTTTCTATTATTCGCTATCACTGATAATAATTTTTTGTATTTGTAGATTTACAATCGGTGGTAGAAATTGGTATAATGACATGTAGGGTGAATGCATATTATGAGATTGAATAAGGGATTATAGCGGATCATATAAAGTAGATCAAAGAAAATACTGTCTGTCTACATTTTTAGGTCACTCAAATATATTAGCATTTATCGATTGTTGTTGGGCAGGATACGACGCGTAAACTGCATACTTGTAACATATAAGTTTTTTTGAAAGATTGACAAACCAGATATGCAATGTGAATGTGAATGGGTGTAGGTACCCGGGGAGACCAAGGTTGACATTCCACGATCAGATCAATCGGATATTATCCGCGGGTGGTGTCAAGAGTCTACGAAACCGGCTTGTTTGTATAAAAAGGGCAATGAATGTGAAGAAAGCTAGACAAGTTTGTCAGGATCGTTAGGTCTGTCACTCCACACTCTCTGCCTGCCCCGTAAGGGACTTGGCGTGAAGATATGTATGTATATATAAGGTTTTTTAAATGACTAACGTGTTGCCATCCTCGTGGATTAAAACTTCGACGGACTGTTGCATAAAAGATGCAATTCAGATGCCATATCAAAATGCTGATTTCGGAGCAAGTTACAGAAACCCGAGCGCCAGATAATAATTACGATTACGTCATCCATAAAGTGCATTAACGTAGACAGCGAAGACGACATTTTTATGTATCTCTACTGAGACCGGTTTTAAGAGGATTGTATGGAATACATTTGATGCGAAATGTTTGCCTTATTAAGTTTTTCGTTGCAACTAAACCACATTTGAATCTTAAAAATTATACTCATTAATCACAAGTGATTGCTACAAAAAAATAATGTGTGTCATTGTTAAGTACACTAATTTCTAACGTCAAATCAAATCCCCGAAGAGGTAGGCAGAGGCGCAACCAGTGAACCACGACTAGCCGAAGACACTACGTCCTACAATGTGATAGGTGGCAAGCCTATCTCCAACTGGGCACATATCCTATCCCGAGCAACATTTTTTTATTAGAAAATTGGAGAACCCCAATTTTTTTTCTTGCCCGACCTCATGAAGTCAAGTCCAACACCTGGACCGCTAGACCACAGGCGACAGTTGGTTTAATCATAGATTTGTTGTGTTAAGATGTTTCATAAAATTATTATTAAAAGAATTCTTAGTAAAATTTCACACAATTCCAGCAACATGATGCCATAAGTAAGTGTTCCCGCAAGTCTAATGAAACTTCGCAAAGCCAACACGAGACCACGCTTATTTAGAGACGACGATGTTGAGCAGATGACGCCCAAACAAATCTTAATATCTGGCATATGGTATGAATATTTAGAGCGGGAGAACGAAACATGCGTTTCTCTGCACGCAGTTAGAAGACATCGAAAATAGATTGTGCGAACGGGGTTAGACGCACCTGTTATTTAGCTTTCGGGTTGAGAAGGGTGCGGGGGAAGGGGAGGGGGGTAGCATGTTCATTAATAATGGCCAGAAATGAGATTTTATTTACGATCGTGGCAACCGAACCACAGCGCGTTCGCCACGTGATACACCGCTATAAAATTATAATAGTTACAAATAATGTCGCTAATACCCCTGCTAGCGAGCTGCACCCGCTTTTCGAAAATGAAATGAAATGAAAATTATTTCTTTGCGAAATAAGTGTGTTAACAAGTTGTTACAAAGATATTTAAGAATACAACATATTCTACCACATTGTGGTGTGCAAATATTTATGTAATTAAATTTAAAGAACATGTTAACATTTAAATCGCAGCACTTATTTATATTTTTAACATACAATTTATTAATTTATATATTTAGTAAGTTTTATAATTTATTAAAAATAAATTTAAAGGTAGATTGATTTTAATCCTATTTACCGTACACTACCATCGTTTCCAAACCTAGCCAGTCAGGAGAAGAAACGGCGAAACAAACGAATTTTCTGTTGCCAGAAAACCTTAACGAAAAATGTTATCATCAATCATCATATTTAAAAAGTCTTTCTAAAAAAAGTGTCTCCACACCCATAACCCCGAAGAGTTAGGCAGAGGCACAGCCAGGGCACCCACTTGTAGCTGAAGACACTACATCCCACAGGGTGATAGGTGGCAAGCCTATCGCCAACCGGACCTTTAAACTGCTTCCATAAGATAATGGGCTTCCTTGTTTTTGAAATCATATTAAAACACTTGGGACATTGTAGGGATTACGGGAGTGGTGATTTGTCTAGAGTGACCACACTTATACACTCATCATAGAAAAGAGTATTCCTTTATAATCACATTTTAGAAGTAAACTTAATCCCTAGCAACATTTTTTCGTAGATTTTTGTTTGTTGCTCAAGCCGGGGCTCAAACCCGGGACCTCATGACGTCCAGGCCAACAACTGAACTGCTAGACCACAGAGGCGAATAAAATAAAATAGTCTTTCTACAGCATGTATATAAGTGTATTTTATAATAGGTAAATGTTTATTGCACGATAATGTAAACCATCCCGCAACGTAACCTTCAAGCTGAATATTTACGGACGTTGGTTCTATTTATAAATTCTTTTCTCTATGTTAGCGAATAAAAAGACAATCTGTGCCTCTTCTGAGATTATCCCAAAAGCATCTTTACGCCCATATCCCCGAAGTATTAGGCAGATGCACAACTAGTCCCACAATGTGATAGGTGGCAACTGGTAAGCCTGTCGACAACCGGACATATATCCAATCCCAGGCAACGCAATTTTTTATTAAAATATTGAAAATATACAATTTCTATTTTTTTGCTGCCCGATCCTGGGATCGAAGCCGGGATCTCAAGAAGTCTAGTCCGACGCTGGACCGTTAGACCACAGAGGAGAAAATGCCACAAAATGCAACCGACAATAGACTTAAATTTACATTACGCTATGATCAATTTCCACAAACACAGACTTAAACAACGAATGGGCACACAATAAAACGTTTCGAATTACTAATCCTCCAATCACACATGAGCTGTCGTGGTCGACGCATTTGGATGTGGCTCAATATGCTTAATACCCACCAACTGAATAACAACAAATGCTTTGCCGTTCTTTATAAGGTAAACATTTTCGTGGACCAGGAAGTTCAACACCCTTTTTAGGTAAATTGAGTCCATTGTCATTGCAATCGTGCAGCAAGTAACAAAGGATCAGAAAAAGCACTTTATTGACGCGGATAAATTGTCTGGAGCCATTTTGGTTTATCATAAAAACCTTCATAAATACTCATTCCGTGACCAATAATGGAATGAGATTTGGTTTTGGTGAATGATTGCTTGATGCCTATGTACATAAATAATGTGTTAGTCGTACGAGTAACAATGACACGTGAAATAGAAACTATAATAAATACTGTCTCATCTGATATCTCTGAATTTGTGAAATATGCAAGTCAAAACCAGGTCGTATTGGTTTACTTACATGTTAAAGGACGATACATTTTTATTTTAGAGAAGCATATTTATTTTAAAGACACTTTTGTTAGCAGACAAATCTAAAATTTTTTGCCATTATTTTTTCAAAGATAAGCCAAGCCAACTTACCTTGTTCAGTCAGTCGCTATAATTCCTAAATCACAATTACAGCCGAGTTCCGGTTTGGAGAATAAGGTATTTTGAATAGTTAAGGAAAAATCTTAACATCCCAACCTCAGGTTCGTTACCATCTTTGAAGAAGAGACGAGTATTTCCTAAAGGAACATACGGTATGAAAGAATCACGAGCTAGAAGACTTCTTCATTTTGTAATATTTACAGTTTTTAGTCATGTAGGTCGCAAATTTTACAATTTTTATACCATTGTCGACAACTTGTATTAATCCTTCTAATATTAGCGTACTCATTCCTCAAAGGTCGGCAACGCATTTGTGGTGTTGCGGATGTCCGTGGGCGGAGGTGATCACTTTCCATCAGGTGACCCACTTGCTCGTTTGCCTCCTCTTGTATAAAAAAATATTATAGATGCGAAAGTTTGTATGATTGTTTGTTACTTCTTCACGCAAAACTGCTGAACCGAAATGAAATTAATGAAATTTGGCATACACATAGAGGGTAACTTGGATTAACACAGGATAGTTTTTATTCCGAAAAATGTTCCTGTGGGACCATTAACGACACTGGCAACAGCTAGTATTATATTATACAAGTATTCAAATTTAGAAGTCTGTGACTAACTGGATATCTCTACTCTACATGAAAATGTTTCCTTCCTTCTAATTGCGTTATTACCACAACGAGGAAATTTTCGCATTTATTTGTCCTTGGCGTATTATCAAAAAGGTCACAAAATAAAAAAAAAACAGACTAGCATAAACATGTTACCGCCAAATTATCTCAACCTACCGCTTGAATTATCTCAGCGCAATGACTCACTTCGTTTTTTTATGAGTATGTGAGTCGTTTAAACTGTGTTCGTATTTTGTGATGAGTCTATCCTTGAAAATGGGGACTTGGTTGTTTATTTGTATATCTAATGTAATGCTTATTACGTACATCTAGATTAGTTTGTTAGTATTTACTGATTGATATTCGCTAGTGTGAACTAAGCCTGGGATTGAATCAACAGGATTAGTCTGTTCACAAACACATGCAATAACAAAATTGTATCACTAATAAACACACGGTTAACTAAAATGCCTTTAAATTTAAAACTGCAAAATGGTCTTGATCAGTGTTAGATACAGAAAAAAAACGTAATGTCTCTTTAACCAAATTTAACATGACTTGAGTTTTGATGCCATCGTGAATGAAAGTGGTCGTAATTTTTTCATTATTATTGAATTTCGTGTTTATATTGAGTGAAATTGGTTAATTTAGGTAGGAATTAGATTAATTTTGTTCAGTGAAAGTGCACAAATGAAATAATCATGAAGAAGTTAGTGTATCGTCTATTTCCTCGCTGACGTCAAATCTCACTACATGAGCTTGAGTAACGAAGCCACCGCTTTCCTCAAGACTCTGACATGACTTGGTACATAGTTATGAATGTATAACTTACTTATGAATGTATAAGAATTAACAAATCAACTAAAGCAAAAAAGGCAAAGTAGTCGTGAAAAACGATCGAAAGCTATATTTATAAAAGTAGAAGAACATGACTATTTTTTTTATGATATTGGAAGGCAAACAAGCAGACGGCTTTCCTGATGGTAAGAAGTTCACGTCGCCTAGAGACACCAAAGGTGGTAATGGTGCGTTGCCAACCTGACGCCGGGATGTTAGGCCCCGAGCAAAAGTAAGACATAATTTTTGAGACATAGATGCAACTTGAAAGTATTTCTATTGATTTATTTTAACACTTTTTTTTCTATTCTCATACCATATATTCATCACTACATAGCATAAAACAAAGTCGCTTCCTCTGTCCCTATGACCTATTGTATGCTTAAATCTTTAAAACTACGAAACTGATTTTGATGTGGTTTTTTTTAATAGGTAAAGTGATTGAAGAGGAAGGTTTATGTTTATATTTCATAAAAGTGCTAAGCCGGGTCGGGTTTTGTTATAAATTAAAACTATAAAACAGACGGCCTAACTAAAGAGTATTTGAATTAACAACTAATACGACTCTTGCAAAATTATAACTTATGTTGAATTTTATAAGGTAATTTATGTTGTTAGCAGCTATGATGTTTATAGTTTATACTAAATTCTATATTTGGCGTAAGAAAGAAAGAAAATTATTTATTTGCGAAATATGTGTGTAAATGAGATGTTACAAAAATATTTAAGTATATCAACATATTCTACCATATCTCGGGCAAATATTTTAATATTTATAATAAATATTATTTAATTACATATACTATTTAATTATTTATTACCAAACATTTTAAAACTATAATTAAATTTAACCCTGTCTACCGCAAAACTACGTAGATAAGGTTCGAAAATTCTGGAAATCCTTATGTTCTATAAAAGTCGATTCGGTGACAAAATGCATTTTAAGTGAATTACAAAATTCAAATGAAGCGAGTTGTGGTCTCATAAGTGTATAAACTCTTACCGTCTTACTACTACTAAAGTAGGACTAAAATTAAGTTGATATAGTCTTTGTTACATTGTAATAAAGGCTTAAATACCAGGTTGAATCTTGGATTACATTACTCCCAGTTTATTAATAAGACGATTATATAGTACAAATGAAGACAGTGATTACTGTGTGATTGGAATCGTCGATTGTGGACGAATTAGTGATTTTAAGTTCATGCTCTGTGTGATAGTATGAATTTAGGCGATTTAAAAGTACCAGTGTCATTTTAATATTTAAAAAAAAGAACCTTAGCAATAATATCATCCTGTTTGATAGATTGCAATAGCTGTTATAGTTCCTTACAAATGGATATCGTAGGGAATGAACATTGAAGAGGACATTTCCTTGATAAACTTTGTTTTTGTGATGCCTTATTTATGGCGTCATTTCGTCCACATTATTCTTACTAATGTCAATGTTGTGAACATTTTCCGTTATCCGCTTTTGCTCCTAGTTATCTCTAGAATAACGGTCCAATTTTGTTTTCAGTTCTTATACTTGTTAGCAATAGAGTGAATGATATAAAGTACTACTACATTTGATTGTATCATCTCTTTTGCCCTCTTAATATTTTTTGTGTCGTTGGCTTGTTTGTAAATTGTTTCTACCTTAAGGTGTTTTATGATCTATATGAAGTTTGAGTTTTTGCTGTTTCATTTTCTTCTTATTTCTGTGTAAATGACTAAATTTTCTTTTTGTTTTTTCTATTATTGCTAACTGTGTTAGTGCTAACACTGTGCTCGTTTTTTACGAGTTTTAGGTGCTTTCGTTTCCTTAGCTGATCATTTCAAGTGTTTTTAACTCCCTACGCTAAAAGAGGGGTGTTATAAGTTTGTCGTGTCTGTCTGTCTGTATGTCTGTTTGTCTGTTTCATCATAACTCCTGAACGGCTGCAGTGATTTCAATTAATTTTTTTTTGTAATAAAGCTAGCATATGTGCTTGTGTTGTTAGACATGTTTGATTATAATCGGTTGAGCCGTTTAAAAGTTGTGGGGGTGAAAGTGGGCAGATTAACCGAATATCTGCAAATATACTCGGATATTTTTTACTTTCTAAAAAGTTCTTGTATTATAAATTCGTATGTTAATAACTTACTTCAAGTTGATGCAGATCAGACATACCTAAATGCTATTTTAGCTTTATCAATATATATATTAGATTTTTATAATTTGATTTTTAGTAATAGTGTATGTAAATAACACTATAACAATAACACAAATATATTTTAGCACGATAGGAGGCGGGACTAACTTTCGTCACAGCCGTTGAGCAGAATATTATAGAAGCATAATTACAAAAAACACGAGAAATGAATGTAATAAGTGGCAAACTAAATTCGTGCATACAGTGATATACCCCGCCTAGGTAGAGATGAGGTAAGCGACCTTAAAAGCTACTTAGCACTCGGTGCGATCGCTACCACTCGCTGTGTTTCTTATTGCCTAAATAATAATTCTTGTAATAACACTCCAACGCCACATTTCAATACTGAGTGCCGTTGAAAACATTATCTTTCCGTTTAACAGTAACTGTGTAACGTTCCACTTGCCAAATTGAAGTTTGTTTCGTGTGCATGAAATCAATTTTTTTTTATCCAGCCTACAGTACTAACAACTAGACCAAAACTACGTTTTAAAGACTGTTGATGTAAAAAATGTGAGGTCAGCAACGGATCAGCTATTAAAAAACGACGGGTTGCACTCCGGGAGTGCCGGCAGAAGTGAAAACTAGAATATTAACGTTGCGCATTTTTGATATTTTGGAATGGTTAGGGAATAACTATGCACGAATTGCCTTAATTATCAGTATAAAAGTACTATCATGTATGTGGTTGAAATACAATATTTTTTTTTTTATTGCGCTATTGTACACAAACACGACAACACGAACATTCGCGCAAGCGTCCTACGCCGTCTTATTCGCGCAAGCGGCGTGCGCCGTCTTACAAATTTTCGATCAGGTCACGTGTCCTGGCGCGAGTTTAGAAGTTTTTAAGAAGTTTTCACTTCAAAAATGTGAAATTGTAGAAACAGATAATAAAAAAATGTTTCCATTTCATTTTTGTTGATTATCAGTATTTTTACCACGATTCTTTGAAGTGTGTACGTCTGCTTGTCCGTCCATCCAGTCCGTCCAGTGGAAGTCAGTTTTTTTGTCGTTGTGTTTATTTTCACGGTGACTAAGTCTTGGTTTGTTTGCCTCGCCATTGTTGTGTTCCAATATGGAAAATAAATGTGCTAGTTTTAGGCAAACGAATCATCCTAGCCTCAGGTAACCATCGCCTCATTATTTCCTTTGGTGAATAAGCGACGTATGCCACTGTCTACCAATATATTTATTTTTTAAATAATTGTACAGTACTACTATTTAAATTATAGGCTCCGGCTTAACATTTTTTACTCTTTTTACACTTTATTACACTTTTATTTTTAAATTAGCTGACCTAATCTAAATTTAACCGAAACGATTAATTATGTGTAATAACAACTCTGTATAGATATATCTTTAAAATACATTCGGATTTCCAAAGCTTGAGGAATATAGCCGAAGCGCATAATTTCAATAGTACTACTGTAAAAAGTTGCTCGGGATTGGATATGTGGCCGGTTGGCGATAGGCTTGCCACCTATCACATTGTGGGACTTAGTGTCTTCGGTTAATCGTGGGTTCCCTGGTCGTGCCTCTGCCTACCTCTTCGGGGATATGGGCGTGAAGATACTTTTTTACTACTGTACACATGCATCGTTATCTTCGGATGCTATAATATTTTTTCATTAACAAACCGTTCCTTCTATTAAAAATCCTAATAATTACCAGTGCTTTTAGGTCGGTAATACAAGGAAAAAAACGAGCTCGGACCTGTATACATGGCAGAAATTGTTGATAATACATAAATACCGCGTACTACATTTGAAATTAGTCTAAAGCAAGTAGAGATTAGTGTAAACAGCACCGACGGCTGTCAAATAAATATGACTTACTGTTAATACGATATTTTCTGGCACAGATAGTTTAATTTGGCTCAAAAATGATCGTAAAATAAATAAATTGGTCTATCAAATTCCAATTTTATGGCTATTTGTATTTTTACTTTATTTTAAAGCAGAATTATTTTCTTACTTATGTGAAGATTTGTTACTTAAATTTAATCGATTGTTCAGAAATTTCTGAAAGTTTTAACTTTAACCTTCTATTGACTAAAGTGGCTGGGTTTAATAGGCCTATCTTGCGATGCCGATTTTTTTTCCAAGGATAGGTTATGATTCGTTGGGGTACATGGAAAACTGTTAGGTGCTTAAAAGTCAAAATGGTCTTTGAAATAATATTCTCTTAGGTACTTAATTAAATTTATGTAGGACCACCTCACTGTCATAACCTGTCCTTAGGAAAGCTATAAGCTTATCAAATCCAGACGTGATGCTAAATGAAATTGAGATCTTTTTTTAGTCCTTTTCATATTCTTATATTTTCCAATCAACTAATTTGTTATGCAAATGGTGTAACACCGCAGCCTCAAATTGGATATGTACCATTGATACCTTTGACATATATTTTTAGGAAATCCGGAAATCTAAAAAGTATCTTCGCGCCCATATCCCCGAAGTGGTGTTCCTAGTTTTCTTTTAAATACTAACTCTCTACTTATATTAAAAGAAGTAGTTTCCATTTGAATAGCGATTACTAAAAATGTCCATATTTCCATTTTGCCTTTGTGTTCGTATTTTAATCTTCATAAATCTAGTTTCATAACTGTCACTAAATACGAACTCTCTTATACTCGAATTAGTAGTTTCTATGAGAATAGCGACTACTAAAAATGTGCATATTACCATGTTGCCTTTATGTCCGTATTTTAATCCAAGAAATCTTGGTTCATAATTGTCACTAAATACGAACTCCCTTATACTCGAATTAGTAGTTTCCATGAGAATAGCGACTACTTAAAATGTGCATATTACCATGTTGCCCTTATGTCCGTATTTTAATCCAAAAATCTAGGTTCATAATTGTCACTAAATACGAACTCTCTTATACTCGAATTAGTAGTTTCCATTAGAATAGTAATTACTAAAAGTGTGCATATTTCTATGTTGCCTTTGTGTCCGTATTCCCGTATCTGAGATACGATTACGAAGTGTTCGAAACTTGATGAAGCAAGTTAATGAACGTTTATGTAGAGTCATCAAACGCGGGGTTCGAGTGCGCGGCTCAACCGATCCGGCCCAAGAGCGAGACTTCGCTTCACCGCTTTTAATTAAACGCTAGAACAGCCGTGCGGCAACCCTGCACGCTCACTGAAATATTTGTTACCTAATTATTATTGGCCAAACATTCCATAAGGTACTGTTTTGATAACCTTACATAGGAGAATGTTTATATGGGGGCGGATTTGAATTTAGAACATTTTTCGAATTTAACAATAGATGATTGGTGATTTGCTATTTAAATTTCGAAACGAATATGAATTTCGTAATTTACGAAATGTGGTTGAGTTTTGGCGCAATCGAGAGAAAAGACGGTAGAAGTTTTTTCATAATTATTGAATTTCGGGTTGATATTGAGTAAAAATATTGAATTTTGGTGGCATTTTTTACGATTTTGTTCAGTAAAGTGCACAAATGAAATAATCATGAAGAAATTAGCGTATCGTGTATTTTCTCGTTGCCGCCAAATCTCATTACATCAGCTTGAGTAATAAGGCCGCCGGTTTACCCAAGAGCCTGACATGACTTACTTACGACTTATGACTGATGACTAATTATAATTGATTAAAACTGATATAAAATTTGATGCAAATTTCTACTTGACTAATGGCAAAATACTAACGTATAAGCCAAAACCTTAAGAAAGTAAGAAAGAAATGTGGTTACACAATGTACACATATTCAGCTGCTATGAGATTTACTCTTAGTAAGATTTTAGTTATGAAATGAATTCTGTATTGATCGCCTTTTTGCTCTAGGGACCAAACGCCAGGCTCAGGTTCGATTCCCGACGGGGACAGGCATTTGTGTGATAAACATTAAGATGTCTGCTTTTCAGGATCTGGGTGTTTATTAAAGTTATTCTGGTATTTGTTTAGGTATTCAATGTATTAGTATTGTTAACTAACACTCATAACACCAGCATATAATTTGCTTACTTTGGTTCAATTTGTGTAACTTGTCCAGAGATATTTATTTATTTACTATATTTTTTTTATAACCTTGCATGTCTTTTGTCAAATAAAATTAATAACACGTTATAAAAACTCATAATTTGTTAGTTTGTTTTTAGTTAATTTAGTATTTTATCAAATACTTAATACTCGTGTACAAGGTCCATAAATGATTAATTTAGTTTATTCAAATAAGACGTTTATCCTAAAAATTAGACCGTAGTCGGTAGCACGTTCTAATGTCACAAAAATGCAGTTTTACTTAAATTTCTGAAAGGTATTTCATATTTAAAACCAGGATTTTTTTAGGACATTGGTAGGCAAACATGCAGACGGATTTCCGTTGGTGCGTTACCAACCTGAGGCCGGGGTGTTAGACCTCGAGCAAAAGTTAGTTTTCCAGGTGAGTCGCTGCCAAACTCTACCACCTAGTCAGATGTCACGGTGTTAGTTACGGCAAGCCTATGCTCGCCTTTTACGAGCTGCCTGCCAGAAAGGCAGATGGTCTATTCTGCAAAGATTTGCATTGTCCAGAGATTTGCGATTGAAATGCACTACAGTGTTCTATAGCTGACCGAAGTGTTGAATCTTAATGGCGTGTATCGGTGTAACTGTCCAAAACGTATAAAAAGCCGGCAACAAATCAGAAATGGTGCCTCCGTGCTCCCAGCTCGCGGAGCCAATTACAGCGATGCGCTTGAAGTAAGCTGGCAGACCAGTTTCTAAATTCTTAGTATATTTAATTGAATTTTGCAGATGTTTATTAAAACGTGGTTAAGGTGTCAGTTAACTTGGTTCATTTGTGTTGGTGATGTTTTGTGCGATGTATACTATTACATAATTTGTTTTTATGTTATAACTAGCTGTTCCCGCGAATTTCGTTCCGCTTGTTCAGTTTGTATGGAAAAAAAATCCCAGCTTCTCCACAATCGAACACGATTAAAAGTATTTTATGCCTTTCTCCCAGTTCTAAGCTACCTCCCTACAAATTTTCAACCTAATCAATTTAGCCGTTCTTAAGTTATAAATAACTAACACACACCACTTTCAAGTTATAATAAATAGATACTAGCGGCCCGCTCCGGCTTTGCACGGGTATAAAATATACATATGTATAACCCTTCCCATTTAAACACTTTATCTATTAAAAAAACCGCATCAAAATCCGTTACGTAGTTTTAAAGATTTAAGCATACAAAGTTACATAGGGACAGAGGAAGCGACTTTGTTTTATACTATTTAGTGATAATACAGTGCACAAGTACTCGTCACTCCTGGTGATAAGGTGCAATCGTCGCCGTAAGCACTGTAAATGCTTCTGGGTTTCTCAGCTGTCCTACCTAAGCTCGGAAAACAATACTGCGACCATAAACACTATAACGTCACGTGCTTTTATCCTGCCGAGTTGCCACACAGCATATGTCAATTTTTCATATACGGAAACTCTATTTCTAGACAAGGGCAAAACAAGAGGATTTTTTTTCTTCTAATAGTTGTGCTGCCTCGTATGGTCCTTATACAAGTCATAACAACGGACGCCATAACAACTTGCCGTTGACGTGTTCCAGTTGGAATAAGGTACGTTTAAACTTGCTTAGCTCGAGACCTAATATTCTGACCTCAGGTTGGCAACGCGGTATTACCACCTTTGATTTCGCTAAGTGAATTTCTCACCATTAGGAAATCCGTCTGCTTGTTTGCCTTCCAATACCCTAAAAATAAAAAAAACGTAACTTACAATATTTATACCTTAGTTTGTATAACGAAAGATATATCCATGATC
>NJDC01002407.1:46704-119766 GCA_002245475.1 Calephelis virginiensis
AGCCTCGTATGGTCCTTATACAAGTCCTTTTCTAAAATTGCACAGGTCAATTTGCAGAATAGGCCATCTGCCTTCCCGCCAGGCAGCTCGTAAAAGCCGAGCACAGGTTTACCGTCTATAGCACCATGACATCTGACGAGATGGTAGAGTTCTGCAGAAACGCGCCCGGATTGGTACCATAGCCTTACCTATTCCTGACGCCATAACAACAGTGCTTGCCGTTGACGTGTTCCAGTTGGGATAAGGTAGCCTGTAAACTTTCTTAGCTCGAGGCCTAATATTCTGTCCTCAGGTTGGTAACGCGTTATTACGACCTTTGATTTCTCTAAGTGAATTTCTCACCATTAGAAAATCCGTCTGCTTGTTTGCCTTCCAATACCCTAAAAATAAAAAACGGAACTTACAATATTTATACCTTAGTTTGTATAACGAAAGATATATCCTATGATCACACTCGATAGGCGAATATTTAATCAAACAGATGATGTCATACATTGACCTAAACAGCTCAAACATTTCTTATATAAACGGCACAGGAAATTTGACGCGTGCGCAGTTAACTAATGTGGAGATGAGCTGCGTAGGCGCACCCCTGGTTTTTTTATTGTCAAACAAATGGTTGTTTAACATTTAGATAAGTTGATTGAAGAAGATAGTAGAATTATAGAAACTGGGTCGGATGTTCACTTTTGTTAATTAATATCTTTGTTACTGGACACAATTTTGTATATTTTTATTTTCTTTTAGCCAACCGGTTTTGCTATATGCCTAAGCGTCATCAGAGCTACAATTTTACTACTATGAAATGAAACTGGTTAACTGAAAAAAAATTAAAAAATATATTGGGGAAAGTACTGCTTTCACAAGACAAGCTTCATCAGTTATATATAGCGCTAAAGATTTTTATACGAAGAAACCGGTTGGCTAAATAAAAATGTATGTGGAAAGTACAAGTGATATTAATAAATTTTGTCTAGAATGGAGTTCTACCAAGCGCCGACAAAAAGAAGTGTAAAAACTGTCTTTGTTACAAAATTTGACTAAAAGAAATTTGTTATGAAAACATATGCTCTATACTATCTAGATGCCTGTATTTCTGGGTCCGGATGTTTATGAAATTGGTTCCGGTATCTATCAAAGCATATAATTTGCTTACTTTGGGGTTAAAATTAATTTGTTTTTGTCCGTGGATATATTTAGATTGTAAGTAGATCAGATAAAACACCTAAACGGATTAAGTATTATGATAATTACTCAGCATAAATTTATTAATTTAATTATTATTGTGAAAGCGAAAGTTTTTAAAGATGTTGATGATTAGACTCCCTGACGACTTCTATGGTGAGCTTTAGTCGGAACTTTTTAGTTCCTACTAACAAACTCTAAAGCTAATAGGGTATTTCAACTTGACAAGTTTCAAAGAAAGAAAAAAGCTCAAAAACCTGATTTACAAAGTGACTCCATTAAAATTTTAAACATAAAACTATCACTTTTGGATAGGATTTGAACCTGCACCCTTTGTATTTGTTTTAAGAATGTATTTGTCTGCCCTTCTTTGTTTATTAATCATATCGTTGAATCACCACATAGTATAAAACAAAGACGCTCCTTCTGTCCCTATGTCCATTTGTAACCTTAAATCTTTAAAACTGCGCAACGGATTTTAATGCGTTTTTTTTTAATAGATAATAATCATTTAATTTATTTTTTTTCAGTAATGGGATTAAAATAGGGTAACTTGATAAGTTAATAATATTATAAAATTAGTAGAAGGTATTCAATCACTATATAGTATAAAACAAAGTCGCTACTTCTGTCCCTATGTCCATTTATATGCTTAAATCTTTAAAACTACGCAACGGATTTTGATGCGGTTTTTTTAATAGATAAAGTGATTGAAGAAGAAGGTTTATATGTTTGTTTTATACCCGCACGAAGCCGGGGCGGACTGCTAGTATAAAAATAAATGCATTTCAAAGTTACATTTCAGCGGTCTTATTGTGTTGATACATTCAAAATTAATTTATCTTTAATTGTTACCGTAGATTTAGGTTGGAATCTAATTAGATACATGCACTTAATGCGTTATGCTTCAGAACATTGGGAGATATGTATTTTTTTTTTTGCTTTAGCTAGCTTTGAACTTCTATGGGGTTTTCCGCTGCTGTTTCCTCGTGATAGTATTTTTGTATTATATCTATTATATTTATATAACTATTAGTTGTCCACGACTACGCCCGCTATAAAGTTATAATAATATTAGCTTTTCGACGATAATCAAGATAAGACATCCTCCGATTGATTAATTTATAACGATAAGTGTAATTGATTTCTGTTTATAAAGACTACTAATACTCATTAATGTAAATCCGGTTCCTATATTGACATTAATGAGTATTAGTAAAGTTAACATAGTTCATATCGCCTCTGTGGTCTAGCGGTTCAGTTGTTGGACTTGACTGCATGAGGTCCCGGGTTCGAATCCCGGGTCGGGCAACAAAAAGAAAATTGGGTTTTTCCAAATTTTCTCATAAAAAAATGTGGCTCGGGATAGGATATGTGCCCGGTTGGCGATAAGCTTGCCACCTATCACATTGTGGGACTTAGTATTTTCGGCTAGTCGTGGGTGCTATGGTTGTGCCTCTGCCCACCTCTTCGGGGATATGGTCGTGAAGATATTTTAACATAGCTAAAAAATACATAAAAGAGTTTTGCCAAGTGCCAAGGATGGAAACAATTTAATATATCGTTATAATCTTCAATGTAATATAAATAAATAATTTTGGCAATTATGTCCTCGTTAACTGTAATTATAGGCTTAATACTAAGAGCTATAACAAAAATTTCAATGCCTTGATTTTTTTTAATATATGATGTCAGGCAAAGAAAAATTATGTAAGTCTGCAATACGTTATTAAATAAATCACAAGGAATTTTCGTCACGATTTCAAACAGACAAAAATAATTCGTTCATTGAACTTAAGCGTCTTAAAAGAAAAACTGAATAGGCATGTGTTAGCTGAGTACAATATCACCTTCGACATTTCCTTACTTTCTGTCAGGTGAGTTAAGAATCGTGCTAAGTCATTAGTAATTAAAAAAATGTTTCAGCAGGTGCATCGATTTACAAGTCCCTTTTCCCCGTGTTGTCCGGGATTCTTTGCAGAGTAGACCATCTGCCTTCCTGTGCAAGCCAGCTCGTAAAACACGAGCATGGGCTTACCGTCACTTACAACGTGACATCTGACTAGGTGGTAGAGTTTCGTTGCGATTCCGGATTGGTACCACCACCTTAACTATTCCTGCCGCCATAATGTCAGCACTTATCGTTGACGTGATCCGGTTCGGAGGATGAGGTAGCCTGTAAACTTACTTTTGCTCGAGGCCTAACATCCCGGCCTAAGGTTGACAGCGCACCATAACCACCTTTGGTGTCTCTAGGCGGCGTGAATTTCTTACCCATCAGGAAATCCGTCTGCTTGTTTGCCTTCATCACTACATAATATAAAACAGAGTCGCTTCCTCTGTCCCTCTGTTCTTTTATATGATTAAATCTTTAAAACTACGTAATGGATTTTGATGGGGTTTTTTTAATAAGTAAAGTAATTGAAGAGGAAGGTTTATGTATATCAATACTAATATTATAAAGAGGAAATGTTTGATTTTTTGTTTGTTTAAAAAGAATAGCCTCCGAAACTACTGGACCGATTTCAAAAATTCTTGCACTTTTAGAATGCTACATTATCCCTGAATGACATAGGCTTTGTTTCATCAAAATTGGTGCAGTAGAAACTTACGCAGGCGAAGTTGCTTGAAACTGCAAGTATTTCATAACTGTGCGAAGCCGGGCGGACCGCTAGTATATCATAAAAATAAAAAAATAAAAGTCACCGCTAAGACTATATGTGAATTTGGCTTTAAACATTTGGCGGTTGTCGAGTCTTGAATGTGTTTGTGCTCAGTTGTATGTGTCCGTGTGCGGGTGGTTCTTAACGTGGGATGGAACAGTGCATTTTTTGCGAGGATAAAAACTGTAGGTCATCGAACTATTTCGCTCGTCTCGAGGACATCGAATTCATGAAACGCGGTTCAAAAATCAACAACTCGTATTTTAAACCAAAAAAGTTCAGTTTTCTTGTTTTAAAAAAGCAAAAAGACTTTGCACTCGGATGTTCTATAAATATACAAATAAATTTAAATGTTCATAGAAAACTTACAAACAAGGCGTTATAAAGTGTCATAATTTTTATTTCTCCTACTATGTGTGTTGTTTTTATATTTTTTTTCAGTAATGGGTTTAAAATAGTAAGAGGTAAAGGGTAATTTTATAAGTCGCTAGTAGACTTACTAGAGAAGATACTTAGTAGAGAAGAGCTAAAAGATAACTTTATAAGTCGCTAGTAGACTTAAAAAATTACCCTTTAGCTCTTACTGTTTTAAACCCATACTAAAAAAAAAAATAATTTAAAAATTAAAAAAAAAAACACGGTGCAGGAACTTAATTTTCCTTAAAGTAAAAAGTCTGCTGACATTTGGGTAATCTCCCCACTTTCATTCCCCCCACAACTTTTAAAAGGCTCAAATGATATTCATCAAACATGTCTAAGAATTCTTGCACATAAGTTATCTTAATACAAAAAATACTAAATAGAAATCACTGCAATCTGCATCCGGTCGGGAGTTATGATGCCACAGACATACAGACACGTCAAACTTATAACACCTTTTGTGTCGGAGGTCAAAAAGATATTTTTTTTAAATGTGAACTCAAATAAATTGTATGGTTTGAACTCAATAAATGAGTCAAAGCCACAGGGCTCGTATATGATAAACATATATGTCCTCTATTAGATAGTGGTGCGACATACAGCATACGTATTACGTACAATATTGGATGGTACTAGAGCTTCTCTGTGGATAGATAATAAAATCGTGTTCAAATTTAATTAGTGAGAACACAATATAAAATAAAAACTCCATGACGTCATTTATGTATGTTCCTTATCTACTGAATTTTAATAAAAAGAAAATAACACAAACTTGCTTTAAATGAGCTTTTTGATGTTACGCTCGAAAGCTCACGGCTAACCAACCCACGTCATTGCATCGTGACTTTGGCCGTCTATTATAATATTTTATTATTGGTCGCCTCTGTAGTCGAGCGGTCCGGCGTCGGACTTGATTTCTTGGTTCGATCCCCGGGTCGGGCATCAAAAAAAATTAGAAAGTGCACATTTTCCATTTTCTAATAAAATTAACGTTGCCCTGGATGCTGATTATGTAACTCAGTTGCCAACTCAAAATGGAAAAGTGTACATCAAATGACGTCATTTATGTTTGCTATCTCTATTTTATTTCTGTTGGTCACTGGAGATAGCAAATATAAAACACTGCATTAGACAACGATTTGATGTACACTTGTCCATTTTAGTTGGCAACTGAGATACATAATCAGCCCCCTGGATTGGATATGTGCCCGGCTTGCCACCTATCACATTGTGGGACCTAGTGTCTTCGGCTAGTCGTGGGTGCCCTGGTCGTGCCTCTACCTACCCTTCGAGGATATTGACGTGAAGATAATTTGTTATAATATTTAAACTGTTACTACGTCTTAAAATTGAACTGATATTATTTGAAGCATCTAATATGTGCTGATAATAGTCGGTGCGTTTAAATAATAGAGATTAAGGGCCCTTCGCACGTTCGTATGTTAAATTGAATAATAAGTTCAACTGTCAAATATAAAAAGATTTAAACCCTTTAACCCTAGCAAGGAGCTACCTTAGAGTTAAATACTTGCCCAGGAACGCGCACGTAGCTCTTAGTAATAATTGTGATATCAAAACTGTTACTTTGTCTAAAAAATTTAACTGAGATTCACTATTTGACAAGTAATGATATTTGAAGCTTCCTATCATTATACTAAAAGTATCTTATCGCCCGTATTCCGGAAGAAATAGGCAGAGGTATCACCTGAACACCATCACTAGCCGAAGACACTAAGTCCCGAAATGTTGCAGGTGGCAAACCCGTCGCCAACCGACCACATATCAAATCCCTGGCAAAGTTGTTTTTATTAAAAAAAATGATAAAACGCATTTTGTTTTTATTTCCCTATCCGGCGGTCGAACCCGAGACCTCATGAAGTTAAGTCCAATAGCCGGACCGTTAGACAAGGCGATTACAACATTATATTGCATCAGCAATAGATAGTGCGATTAAAAATGACATTAAGGGTCTGTTGCATGTTCTTAGGTTAAATATTAACTCTAAGTTATCTTCTAATAGAGTAAAATCACCATATATTTTATAGTCCAACCTATTATTACCCAGCAACTTGCTAGCGGCTCATAATATACCGTTTGTACAAATTATTACTCGAATTTGTCTCCGTTTCTAACAAAATGTTTTGTTAGTTTTGTATTATCTGAAATAGAATACATACATAAAAATCATCAAGACGTACTTGTATTTAAACTGAAAAATATGCTAAACGAAAGAAAAGTTTATCCGTGAAAGAACAAGCCTCAATCGGATCTTAATTATTGTCATATTTTTTTTCAAATCCGGCTCGACCTTTTTGCGAGCTTTTATTAGACTTGCAACGATGGCGTTCCGGTTCACAATTTGCAATCGACTTTTCATCCACTTCCTGACATCCGATCGGGATGGATATTTCCACTGAGATTTTATATTTATTTACCAGCTGGTCTCGCAGACGGTAAAATGTAAAATATAACTTTTTTTGTACCTAGGACACCTATGCACACATTCGATGATGCTCCACATCTTACATATAAACAGAATATTATGTTGTGTCTACCGCCTTCATTACCTTTCAGTACGGTAGACAATAATGGCGAGCACTGACGCTATGGCGGTAAAAATAGGTAAGATGTATTCAAATCAGATGATATGCTGCAAAACTGTCTACTAACACTAAGTACTAAAAGATGTTGATTGAAACACAAAAGAGCTGTGGATAAAGTTTTTTTGAAATAACTTTTTAACAGTGGACTATTTGTACACATTGGTGGTGGAATAACAAATATATATCAAGTTACACAAATTGAATCTAACCCAAAATTAAGCAAATTGTATGCTTCTGTTATGGGTGTAAGTTAACGATTTTAATACATAGAAATAATTTAATAGATACCAGAATAATTTTAATAAACACTCTGACCCGGCAATACAGACATCACACAAATGCCTGCCCCCGTGGGGAGTCGAGCCAAGTCAAAGATATCAAGCTATCGGAATAGTTCTGTTTCAGTCTTTGTGGTCGCAGCCAATCCTCTTCCACTTATGTAATACCCTTTCCCGTCCTGTCTGATTTCATAATGTCTTCGTTTTCTATTCTGTTTGAACGAGCTTATAGTGCCTATTCATAGACGAGATTCACTTTGCCTTGCCTGTCGTGTAAAAAATGTATTCGTTCTTTAATTCCTTATGCTATTTTAAAATTGCCTGTGCAGGTTTTGTTAAATTTACAATTTGTTAAAATTTAATGAAAATGTTATTAATATTTTTAGTATATCGCAAAAGCTATACTAGGTGGTAGAGTTTCGCAGCGACTCGCCCGGATTGGTACCATCGCCTTACCTATTCCTTCCGCCATGACGTCCAATGCTTGCCGTAAACGTGTTCCTGTTCTGTGGGTAAGGGAGCCGGTCAACTTACTTTTTTGCTCGAGGCCTAACATCCCGGCCTCAGGTCGACAACGCACCATTACCACGTTTGGGGTATCTAGGCGGCGTGAATTTCTTACTATCAGGAAATCCGTCTGCTTGTTTGCCTTCCAATATCATAAAAAAGCTTGCTTGTCTTTGTCTTTATAATTATTGATTAATACAATAAATACAAAAACATTGTGAACTGGAATACCAAATAGATACCGTGTGTGCTGACAAGCATTTTGTTTATAGATCTTTTTTTCACGCCTTTTTACGCCTTAATATACATTTTCATATATTTAAATAGTTATCTATCTGTAAGGAATTCAAAACTCCACCACAGGATTTGGGTTCTTATTAGCTCAATTGCTTACAGAATTCGTCAATGAAAGACGTCAGTGTCAGATTCAAATTATGTCCAAGGTAAATGTAATATGGACGTATTTCTCTCACCATCTAAACGACTTGCTTAAAATATTAAACTAGACTGTTTAGTACAAGTGTTAGGCCAAGCAAGGATTAACTCTTAATGTTTGTATAACAGAAGTTGTAAAAAAAATCCTTGTGTGAAAGATAGTATAGACCAGTATTTTCCGAAGTGGGCGATAATGCCCCCTTGTGTGCGCTGGAAGTCTAGAGGGGGCGGCAAGAGGACCATAAAGATTGGTTTTATCAAACTCTAGACGAGACAAAAATGTAATTGAGGTTTTTGAGGTGAAAAAACGTGTGCCTCTAAAAAGTAACTGATTTTCAAAGTGGGCGCTATATGAAATAAGTTTGGTAGAAATATATAAAGATAGAATATATAGATGATTTGAAGGATAATATTTAATAACATATTTAAAATATAAATTTTTAAGTTTCTGTCCAGATGAGTGACCAACAAATAACCAAACTTTCGCATTTATTATATTGTTTGGATTAGTTAGAATTAGGACCAGCGACCCGACCCGAGCTTCACATTGGTCACACTTTCGGGATCAACTTGTAGATTGACGTAAGCTGTCGTGGACTTTCTTTGTTCTGCTTGTGTGCAACTATTTTCGCCACATTCTGCTTTAATCGACTATATTATGTACATTCTCAGTTTATATTCGTTACTCTACATATTCTGTGGTTAAACTCTCAAATTTTTGAAAACTAGTTGTTGCCCTTCACATTGTTCTTCCTTCGACAGTTCTTTGATTTACTTGCAGCAAAATTATGCGCAGGCTTAAAAACTGTTCTTTCGCAATAAAGCTAATATAAATTTCCTCTCCTCGCCTAAAATAAATCGCCTGTGTGGTCTAGCGGTTCAGGTGTTGGACTAGACTGCATGAAGTTCCTGGTTCGTATCCCGGGTCGGGCAAGAAAAAGAAAATTCGGTTTTTCCAATTTTCTTATAAGAAAAAACGTTGCTCGGGATTAGATGTGTGCCCGGTTGGTGATAGGTTTACTATCTATAACATTGTGGGACTTAGTGACTTCGGCTAGTCGTGGGTGCCCTGGTTGTGCTTCTGCCTACCCCTTCGGGGATATGGGCGTGAAGATATATTTTTTTTAATATATTTTAAATTTGGATGAAACCGCAACCAAAGCCTAGTTAGGCTTGCCAAATTCACAGTTAAATATAGATAAATAAAAAATCAGTTGGTCATGTTCGATGGAGTTCGTAGAAAAAATCCAATATACTAGAGGAATACAGTTTTTAATAAATAGCAGTTTAAAATAATAAAGATTTGAGGGTGGTGTCAAGAGTCTCCGAAACCGGCGTGTTTGTATGAAATGGGTAATGAATGTGAAGGAAGCCAGACAGTTATGTCAGGATCGTGAGATCTGGCACTCGATACTCTCTGCCTACCCCATAAGGGACTTGGCGTGAAGATATGTATGTATGTATGTCAAGATTTGCGCGGTCATGCAGATCCAGACAAGCTTGAAAAACGATATTTATTGTACCCTGCCAAAAAAAAAAAATATTCATATTAAAAATATAATCGGATTATTCTTGCGGCGTCGTCGCTTCTAATATATTTAATATGAGCATAATTTTTAATTTATATACATTACATTCATTTGAACGTACTGTACGTGCGTGACACGATTAGTTGCTAGAGAATTAAATCATTTTACACTTTAAAAAACTGACGATATGACTTAATAAATGTCAGTGAAAAAAATGTTATTAATTAGTTTACCCGGCAAACTTTGTACTTTTTTGTTTTTAATTCTTCCAGTAGCTTGAAAAATACGTACAAAATTTCAATTAAATCAGTCCATTTCCTTAAGAGGAATTAGGGGACAAATACACATACACAATTTGTATGTAAATATTTTGGGTTTAAGCTGACTGATAGATTTTAGGGTTATTAGAAATACACATCTATAAACACCATACAAATGGTGCGTGGCCAGCCTGAAGCCTCTGAGAATTAAGGTTTATGAGGTTACTCGTATTTAAGTCACAACAATCATATATATAAAGTGTTGGTGTTAAATGCGAAAGGGCATGCTCCGCTGGTTCGGTCATGTGGTAAGAATGACAGATAAAAGATTGACAAAGCAGACATACAATGCGTATGTGGTTGGATGAGGTACCAGGGGATAACAAGGCTTATATTTCACGATCAGATCAATCGGATATTATCAGAGGGTGGTGTCAAGAGTCTCCAAAACCGGCATGTTTGAATGAAAACGGTAATGAATGTGAAGGAAGCAAGACAGGTTTGTCAGGATCATGAGGTCTGGCACTCGATACTCTCTGCCTACCCCGCAACGGACTTGGCGTGAAGATATGTATGTATGTATGTAACAATCATATATTTTCAACTACAAACTGACTTTAAAACTTGTCTGAATCTGCTTATGAAGTTTCAGATTTAGCAACTTAACAATGAAGAACTAGGCACTTAGAAAATTTATGACTCATAAAAATACTGTAAAACTTAGTGCTGCGATTCACTTAAATGTCAAACTTTCTATCATTCTGTTCCTTTGTTTTTTACTTGAGACACTCTTTAAATTTCCATTCGGGTAATAGTTCTTCTTCTTCTTCTTCTTTATCAATATGGCTTTCGATCGTTGTTCACGACTACTATTAGTTAATTCAGTCAGTCATAACTTACTATGTACAAAGTCATGTCAGGTCAGGGTCTTGAGTAAAGCGGTGGCTTCGTTACTCAAGCTCATCTAGTGAGATTTGACGGCAGCGACGAAATAGACGATACGCTAATTTCTTCATGATTTTTTCATTTGTGCACTTTCACTGATCAAAACCATTCTAATTTCCACCTAAATTAACCAATTTCACTCAATATAAAAACGAAATTTAATAATTTGAAAAAAAATACGACCACCTTCATTCACGATGGCGTCAAAAACCGGGTTATAGTTATTTGATCTTTATATCTGTCGTCCTAGAGTCAGCTATCTAGTCTACAGATATCAATGTATCTACAGTTTACGCTTGATGTTATAACTTGGTCAAACATTACCTTATTGATTTGTGTGTGATTAGCAAAGAATGATAAAATGTGAATGAAAAAGAATGTGTTTGGAATAATAATACTACATGTTATGTAAGTGCACTACTACTCGAACTCGTACCCAAAACTCTATCGTATAAATGTATAAGAGTCGTATAAGCCTAAGTATGCGGGTTTGATTCAGACTAACTCCGAGTCAGAACGAGACTTCTAAAATAATTTTTATTGGCACTGCCACCCCAAATGCATCATGGAACTCTACCAAAAGTATAAATAATTACAGTCGTATAAGTCGAATAGTGTTGGCTTAAATCGGTTTATCTTTAACGCGGATACTGGACCAGAGCTCTTAATTTTTTTTTATTTTCTCAAAAGTTTGCAGAGTCAATTGACTATTGCTTGGAACGCGCCTCTATAATCTAGTAATTGTTTAAAGATTTCGTAATATTTTCGCGTAAAACTAATAATTCGTGTATTGTGGATCAGAAGCCGGTTGGTCCCATTTCCAATCCAGTGCATAATGCAATGTGGCCGCGTAGCGTGTCCTCGGACGGGTCACGCGCCACACGCAAACCCGTTCCCGGCGCACTTTCACCGCTTCGCTTGCGCCCGCGCCGCCGGCACTGTTCCTACCTACTCGCTCATATTGCACACTCTCTCGCTCACCCGACCACCCCTTATGTAATTTGCCACCCTATCCTAGCAGAATTATTGATTTTATTGAACGTGACAACTGGTTTTTTGTGTTCTCTACATTTTCATTGCAGAATTTTAAAAAGAAATAGTCATTGTTTTATAACCGTCATGAAAGCATCAAACAGTCGAGGCGATGACAACTTAATCGCTTTATCTAAACCTTATTCTTCAGTGAAAAAGGAATTCGTAAACTGATTTCTAATGCAGTCGTATTCAGATTGGTGACCTGAAGCACGTGTTATTAGAGTAGCCTTTGTCCCAAATTTGTTTGTGAAAGATAAACTAGGGTAATTAACGTCTCAAACATTTGGTAAGGAAATATAATTAAGGAAATTGAACATAATACGAATTGCGAGCAATGCATTCAACACATTGACCGGCTAAAACTCGACACAATCAACGGGGCGGGCGGAAGTGTGGCAGTGGCGAAAAGCTCGCTGCACGAGGAGAAAGGAAGCGGAGCGCCGCGCGGCGTGATAAGGCAGCCGGCTGGCGTCGGGGTGCGGGGCGCAGGCCGGGTTGCGGGGGGTGGGGTGCGCGCGCAGCGACGCCCCGCTCGCCTCCCGTCAGTCGCCCGCCGACTCTGCTTGTGCTTGTGTGACTCGCGCCGCTCTGTGCACCGCACTCGTGCTCCGAACACGACGCGTGCCGCCCTACCGTGGCCGCGAACGCGACCTCTGCTCTACCGGCGAATCGTTTCTTCCAATTTACGTGCGACTTGCTATGATTTGAATTTTGGACATTTACGCTCCCTTACCCAGCTTGTTTATCCCTCATCATGTAAGTGTTGCTCATTATATTATAAGCGTCGAATTCGGAATTCGCGGCGAAGTGTTTCGTGAAAGTTTGTGAAATAAGTTGTGTTCATTTTGCGCGTGTTATATTTTTATTCGTGTGCCTCATAAGTGATACGGTTTTGTGTACGCAGTTGTCGGCGATTTCCGAATTTCGGCGGAAAGTTTCCGATAGCTGAAGCGATTGGCGTGGTAATGTCATAATTGGTGACACAACCGGTCGCTCCAGTGTGGACGTCGCCCCCGCATGAGAGCTTTCGCATTAGAACTAGCTCGATGCAGTTCCAGCCTCGTCCGCGCTTTTTGCACCAATTCAAAAATTGAGTTTTAAGTATTGAGTTTCTACCTTTTTAATATTGAGAAATTTTGCTAGTTCCATTAGTTGACAGAGCTTCAAAAATGATATCATGGTGTGTAGAGTCTTCTTGTCGCTAAAATGTATATTTTTAATAAGAATATTTACATGGTTCTCAAATTATACTGCATAAACAGCACAACTTTTGTCGCATTATCTAGGTAACGTTTCTGAAATTTCCTTATCACTTTAAATTTTTCAAAAGTTGTTTTTATCAGATTCTAAAAACAGATTTTTCTCTTAACTGGAAAAGTTGCAAAATTTTCTAATTTTATACATTTAATAATACATTTTATACATGTAATATTCTGAAAATGTCTGATTCGAATAGTGTTAACGAAACAGTTTAGTCCTTAAAATAAAGATTTGGTTTGAGGCGAAAGTCTTGTAGAACACGTCTCTACCGAAAATATTTTAAAGTTCTTTGTTGTTTCACTTTAATGTTCACGTAAATTTTAAATTTTGTTTCTTTTTTTTTAATGACTTTCAACAACTTTTTAGTAAAACTAATATTTAATTGATTATTTTTAAATCTTAACTAAAACCTCCATGACATAATCTGAATCTAAGAAATCCTTGTCTTCTTATCAAGATACTGTTTATCTTAAGTGTCATTTCAAAATCAATCATTATGATATGGTCTCAGATTTAATCTGGATCAAAATTCAGTTCGATTTTAAACTGATGTAAATGAAGTGATACTTGTACTAGATCCTCATTCTATGAAATTAATACAATGCATCTTAAAGATGATACGTTGACAAAAGTGTCTTAAAATGTACATAAAAATAATAAAAAATAACCGAAAATAAATATATTTTGAAAGATGATAGTTTAATGCTCAAGATATTGACGTTAACCGTTTTGAAATACCAAATAGCAATAGATTTGTTGCAAAGTTAAATGTTGTAATCATCACCATTTTAATAACAATGTAATAACAAAAATACAAAAATATAACTGAACTGGTACTATCGTACCAGTATAACGTGTAATAAATCCAACATGTTCATTCTGAAATTTTAAAAATGTTGAATCGGGTTAGGTCTACAATGATTTGTTTGCACTGTTCCACAAGGGTAACAGCTGGCCCGTCTACCTGCTCCCGGGTCACAATGAAACGTAAGTCAACAAAACAGAGCACTGATAGCACATTTTTATTCTTCCCGTTTTTAAAATAGCCCTAACGGCCTCAATATGAAAATATTCTTTACGAGTAATCCTTTATGGAGAAGACACTATAAAATAAGCACCAAGTTCCACAAATTGTTCTTTCCTGCTTTTTCTTATACTTGGAAATTACAAACAACTAAAGTGTAAATCTGTTTCATTTCATTTTTTTCAATTCATGTCATTTTTCATTATTATATCATTATGAAACAGTAACGTGTGAGTAAGTTATTAAAAATATTTTCATAAAATGTGAACCACAACTTGGGAAAAATTTAGTAACTCTTGGAAATTGAAATTGAAAAGGAGGACTTTTAAGCAATCAACTTCATTTCATCATCAACAATCTTGGATTTTGTATCTAGATCATATAGAAGCAGTTCTAACACTAGTAAAATTATATTCTGAACACAGGTTTGTCGCTTTTTAAGACATTGCACTAAATTGTAATGTTATAATAAAATATGGAAAATTTAAAATTTTATGTTAACCTAAAATATAGCAACATAATTTTAAATTATGTACAATACAAAAAATGCAGTAAAGCAAATGGCCGCTTGATAACGCTATCACATTATTTTATCTTATCTGTGTGAAAATTAAATGGATATGACACACCAGTCCAAGCTAGAGATTACATGACCAAATTTATAAAACGTTTAATAACATTGATAACATATGCGGTTAACATTTTATTTTATGCAATTAGGGCACCGGCTTCAAAAACATTTCTTGGAAGCTTGCTTTATTTTTCTTTAATTTATTAATGTAATTAGTACACCAACAGAGATAAGTCCTTCATGTTACTGCTGTTGGTATAACCATTTATGCAAATAATCAAAGGTCCTATAGATATGTCAATAATTACTTTTAAATATTGGTGGTATGCTACCAAACCTTATTCTTTCGATTTTCGTTTGTTACCTGTTAAGGAAAATCGAATACTTTATTCAGTATGTACTAAATTCACAACGACTGATAAAACTAGTTGATGTACAATTTTATTATGGCCTACATTTTGTCAGTGCTTCCTAAATAGTCGTGGTTGATAATAAAAATTAATAATGAGGAACTACATTTAGGCCTTAAAAATTGCACAAAACAATAAAAAAAAGTTTTTATACTAGTAGAGTACTTATAAAATCTACTTAATTTAAAGTGCCAATTCCAAAATTAATTTTCACATTATGGTCGATACTAAAAATTTGAAAGTCATAATTTATTTAAAAATCTTGAAGTCCGTGATAGCTATTTTTGTTGTAGATTTATTTGTTATCATATATTTTATATTTGATTCGACAATTAACTGTAATAGAAAATATTAATTATTTATGAGGTTATCAAATTACTCACCCAATCATTTAATTTTAATGTTCCAACCTACAATGCAGTATTTATGAATTTTGCGTCAGTCACTCCTATCAACAGAATACATAATAAAATAATTAAATATAAGCCATTGCACCTAGTGGTCTAATTTGTGCTAGAAAACAAGAACCTACTCTATTATTAGCAAGAGTATCAGCTTAGAAAAATGCTAAATATGCGACGTAATCTTTGAGTAGGTAACTTCTATATTTTTTCCTTTTTTTGAGAAATTGTGTTATCAATTCGTTTCGTAGATTTAACATAACATTAACTACAACGAATAATTTCGTTGTAGTTAATATAAACGTTACATTATACCTGACTAACGGCATAATTATAATATAAATGATAATAATTGTTCTAATACCTTAAATGTACAATTGTTAGAATTACTTATCTTCGTTATACTTTCAAAAATTAAGTTCAGAAATAATCTCTAACTGCTTTGAAATTATATATTATTATAATTAATTAAACTTAAGAACCTAATGTTGATTTAATGGTCAATGTATAATTGTCCTACAATCAGATTCATATTGAGAATAATTTATTCTCTAAACTACAGATTTATTTTGTACAAATATGATTCTACTAAAATTACTAAGAAATGCACAATATGTAATTGTTATAACTCCAAACTAAGCAAGTTCATTGGCAGTAATGTCGGTGCTAGCAAGTAACAGAGATGGGGATAGAAATACAAATACATAGATACCGAAACCTAACAAACTTACTAAACAATCAGAAATACAGAAAATATTTAAAAATTTTAATATCGTAAATAATACAACGTCTCATGATAGCAACATTCGAGAAATTTCAAGCTACTCTTTCTCGTTTATAGTCAATTTTCTGTATTCCCTGAGCTCAATTATCGTTGTTATTTTTATGCCTCCACCATTGCGACTTTAATGTAGAAGCACGACGGGGTCTCGGGCACTTGTCGCACCATGTTCGATAAGGCGTGCACATTAACGACCGCGCTGCAGCGATAGCGCCGGAATCGCGTAATTTGCGCCTCGTAAATTTCAAACCGTCGCAAATTTTTCGCCTCTCGTGCTAATTACCAGTCTGCTAGCGTCCCTAGTGCCTGCTTAATGTGCCTCGTACACGTCCCGAATGCGAGAGCAGCAAGAGCTCTATCTGCTCCACACAGGTTAACAATAGCCTTTGTTTTGACTGCCGGAACTGACCTACGTGCTCGAATAATAATCTGGACTGCTTTACACGCTCTTTACTTTGATATATATTCTCATGTTTTAAATTAGAGTATGTAAACCTTGAAATGCCCGTGCGGTATTGTTCAACCAAATGTTATAGGTATTCGGATATTCCTCAACTTTCATATCAGTTCAGAGTTTTCTCTTTATATATAGTAGTTAAATATTGATGTTTATTGAAGTAATGATGAGGTCGATTTATAAGTAGAAGAAATACCGGTACATTTATTCAAACAGAAAAGCAAGTTCACTGTTGTTCTTACGGCTGCGATGTTAAGCCTTTTGTGTTGGTCAGTTGAAATGTGTAAACAAGATATTTTAAGGAGGAAAGTGTATTCTTATCTACATTAAGCTTTTTAAGGATAATACAGTTCTGCCTTATACGACGTTTTTTGAGAATTTCGAAGATAAAAGGTTTTATATGACGCAAAATTAAGTTAATAACCTTAACTCTTGCTGCTAAAACCCAGCTGATTTAGCCACGCTACCAACGTACGTTGGACTGCGCACTGAATAACAAAATTATAAATCGATGACATCATTTGCAGTCATGTTTACATTTAAATCTGTTTGTTTAAACATTGCCGTTATTCCGAAAGATCTGAAAATTCTTTTATACGGAAACCAAAATTTAGACCAGACAATTATATATTTTTTAATTTTATTTAAACAATGTTTTTAGAGTTGCTTACAAATTTAGTAAAAAAAAATTCTAATATTTTTGAAAAAAGTCAAGTTAAAAATACCACTTTGGTATATTATAGGTAAGTACATATAAAGTTGTGTTAGATTATAGAAATACTACAAAAAGAAAACCTGTTAGTAGAAAGTGATTGAAATAAAAAGCAACATTATTTTCCTACATAATATTCTGAAGTACGAAAGAGTTGTTTAAATATTTTAAAAGATGGGAGATAAAATTGTAATATATGCTTCAAATGTTTCAAATTAAAAAATATAAAATAAATGACAATTATCAAGCTTCGAGTTGGAGGAATAAAAGAATAATTACTTGTGATAAATACTATGAAATTTTTACTTAACATGTCAAACATATTTAAATAAAGAAATGTATGTGCTCAACTAAATAAAATACTTATGAAGGAAATGAATTTTGTAAATCTGTAATAAATAAATGGAAATGAGTTTTATTACGAGCGTGTCTAGCTTCAATGGAGTGTGACGAAGGTTAGCGTGGTGGTGGTTTTTTCGTGGTCGAGACTAGCCAGTGCGTTGAAGCGCGACACCCGATATTATTTCTCAAGGTCACAAAACGTTTGTCTGCGACGTTTTCCGTCTTAATAAAGTCGACCTTGTTAAAATACTTTTATTGTTGCAACTTAGCCTTACCGTTTTTATTGCATATTAAGTAAATATCCAACTTTGTAACGGCAATGCTCGTCCAAATAACAATACCATCTTTCGCTGATCTTATGTCTGTAAACATTAAAGGTGTTAATAATATCTTGCTATTTGTATGTTGTTGTTGCCTTATGCGCAAATTTAGAATATAAAATCTAACCTCTTACATATCAGTGCAATGTAGAATAATAATATTTACACGACGTTTGATCACAAGATCACAAATAGTTGATTCGCATGGTCCTTAGCAACACTTCCGTTAAAAGAATTAAACTACTATTTGATTTTTAGAAGCAAAAAGCATTCAAAGAACCGCTATGTAAGATACCTCATTATTTTTGAATCTGGTAATTATATTATACGATTTATCTTAATCACTACTGTCATGGTTGGTAAGCTCTTGGGTTATTAACCGTAGAAGCTACCATTTTTTTCTCGTCTTTTCATAACTTGTTGATATTAATACTGTAATTTTAGATTGTTTGGAGAACTTGTGCTTTATGATTAAAAATTAGATCTTAATTAGATTTATCAAAGTGCTCATGTCAAAAAGTTTTAAAATCACGTTATAAGGAAATGGTGTGACTATTAAAACAGACAATGTTTAGGCCCTTCAAGAAAGCATCGCAACAGTAGGACCATTAGTATTGGCAAATATTGCTTACCACCTAGTGAACTGTTTGATAGTCTATCTCATCTTAAATAAAAATGTAAGTGGTTTAAAAGTGTTTAACGAATTTAAAGAGATCCGTAAACTATTTTTATGTAAACAGAAATTTGAAACGAACCTGTACCATTTATCGAAAATTTAAAATTCTTTGTTGAACTTCCAATTCATGACGTTTACAGAGTCTTATAAAACATCTAAATATCTAAGTATATTTATATGTAGGTATTAATAGTGGTATGCAGAATTGATAGTTAAGTTGTGATTAAAAACCAGTGGGTTCTGTTTGATGTAAAGCGTACATTTTCTCAGTCACAATATCAGAAATTACTTTCAGCTACACCAATATAACCTTACCCCAGTTCCGTCGCGTTGGGTCTACAGAATGTTGGGACAGAGCCTTCAATTTGCAATCAACGTTCACTTTTATATTGAACAGTGACGCTATCAAATAAGATAATCGACTATGCAATTAATTTCGTGAATTTTTTTATCATTTATAATAATGATTGTATCGTGTTTTTTGTTTATGCTGAGCAACAAAATACTGAGTGCTGATACTGTTGTTTACTTAGTTTCTCCTATGTATTGCTGATTTGTATTTGGTTTCCTATTGACACTAATCTAGATTTTAACGCAGCATTAAGAGACATGTTATTAAGTATTAACTGGACACTACAACTTAAAACCGAGTTGTGTCATTTTATACTAGCTTTCACTCGCAGCTTTGCTCACGTGTTGAAATATGTATTTTTATGAATCGTAGCCAATGTGTTATTCTGACGTATAAACTGTATTTCTAAAAATCTTCACGCCCATATCCCCATGTGGTTGGTAGTGTTACAACCAGAGCGCACAACAACATCTTCATGTGAAGTTTTATTTTAATCCGAGTAAATCCTGAAAGATTAACAAAGCTCCATCCATTCTCAGAAAATAAAAAAAAAGTTGGATAGAGCTCAACGTTGAGAAACTTTTGATAATTGTTCTTGCAGTCTAATAACTTGTAACTTTTATTTATTTCAAATTTAAATTGACCCTTAAGAAAGAAATACTCCAGTATAACGTTTCGCGGTATCTATATTATATCTAAATACCACTTTGTATATCGATGTTGCTTTAGCAAAAACAGATTAAATTTTCAACAATATTTCAATATTTTCAAATAAAATTGGTTTTGTTTGGAAATACCAAGCAATACCTTTGCTTGAATCACATTAATATAACAACATTTTATCACTGACTCTTTCAAAGGAGCTTTAAATTGAACTGCAATTTTTTGTACAAAAGTGATATTGCTTACTTTCTTGAAGATTATAAAGCACTGTGTAGTGAAAATTATAGAGGCGATTAAAACCGCGCATTAATTCCCCAGTTTTGGCTTGAGTTGAAAATTCTTTTCATACAGATTCTTACTGAAAAACCTTCTGGAATCTTAGACAAAATATTAGATCTGGGATTAGCACCTACACACCACGTTAGTTTTCTATCTGCAATGACACCACGTGGTACCATTAAACATGAATATAAATCATTTAGGCGACAATCTTTTAGCCTTTATAATACCTAATATAGACTAGATAGAACCCCCAACCATACATAAATACTATTTTTGATTAACAACAAAAAAACATTTTACCATTAAATTACATTTTACTATTTAAACAACCCATTTAAAACATTAAAATGATAATGTTCCTTTTATAACAAAAGCTAAAGTTGATTTTGGTTCTGGAATATATAGTTGTAGCCCTTTACAAACAAATGCTGCTAGAAGCTTATTTAATTTCTGTGTTAAAATGATTTCTGTAGAACCAAGAGAAACTGTGTAATTCGAATTGAATCTGAAAATTGTATAAAATTGTGGACTTAGTATATTTATTTAAGACACTTAAAATATTACGTTTACTTTTTTGCAAATGTGCTTTGTTTTTTTGCTTATACAAAATTATCGCCTTGCTCTTAATTCAAAAGAGGACACTATAATATACTATGTGAGTTATTCCATTTTTTACCTACTAATACATTCAGTTAGTATGTTTTTATTCACCACGATCTGCGTTTTGGGAATGTTCAACTCTCATATGACTTTCATATGATTTTATGAAGATGGCATTACATTCTTCGCAACAGTCTTCACAGAAAAGAATCGCATTACTTTCATAACCCATGATATAACTATCACTTATTATCGTTGCGTTCACTTAGGGTACGCGACATGGCGCCGTCTGGCCAGTAAAAATGCTTTCTTAGACGAGTTTCGGCTGTAAATGGAAAAGTCAGTTCCTCTAATAATAAGTTTCATGTTTACCAATGGTTTGTAGAAATTCGCTAGATTTGATTACTTATTTTCCAAATACTTTTTTGTTTTTATTGTGAATCAATACATGGAAATACAAATATAAGTGTTGACATTATGATCAAATCTTCATAGCTATATAATTGATTTTCTTCCAATAAAGGACGATACAACTCAAGTACAGTGTCTTTTTCGGTACTAAAGCTGTATTAGCAAATTCAAAATTGGTTTCCAAGCAAATATTATTTAAATCGCTCAGTGAAAGGTCTAGTTAGATAAATTTTGTAAATCTTCAAAGTAAATTATTTAACTATAAAAGATATCGTATTAATAAAAAAAATGCCAAGAGTCATGACTATATGAACAAATTATGTATAAAAAAATTATGTAGTGTTTTAAAAAACTTAAAGATGTTTGGAAAATTAAATAACAAAGTGCTCTATTGTTATGAGAAAGTTGGTTTTTAAAATGTTCTATTTAATATCAAATGTTATATAATTATATCTGTGACAATGCAAAAATGTGATACAAATGAAATCTGTAATAATGATGTAGACAGGAAGTAATATTAATTTAAGTGGCTAAAAATAATATTTTAAATTTCTGGTTGAAGATCTAGCCCTAGATGCATTGTCTAGTTAAAAACCTATTATTAAATTTCATGATCTGTACTCAGAAATAATTCTTCCATAAAACATTAACCGTCTTACGGCCATAATTATTCATCAATACTAATCCAAAACTTGCTGTCCAAGATTGATATTTTGATCCATTTTTATGTTATCCCTTGCCAGTAACATATCTGTGGACAGGATAAATATGGCAATTAGGTATGAGATAGGCCGATGGATACGCAGCTATCTATGTAGATTGCTTGAAATCCATCTTTAGAGATACATTATTAACATTGGCCGTTAATAAACTTGGACTAACGTAACAGTAAAATCAGGTATACATTGTAGTCTGTATCACATTGCAATAAGGACTATAATACCAGGTTGAACCTTGGCGTACATTAGGCTGTATTTATTAATAAAACGGTAACTATTTCTGCTATTCAATTATGATTAAAGGGGGTGAAGATAAGTGTTAAGTCACTGTTTCATAGACCGTTTTAACGTTGACTTTCCTAAAATGTCTTATTATTTTTTACCGTGATCTCGCATGCTTTTTGTCTTGATAGCTTAGCGGTAAGAGCGCCCTCGTTAGAGGGAGACCCAGGTTCAAGTCCCGGTCAAGACCATGGATGCGAGTGAGCGGCTGGACGATAACGTTGACTACGTTCATACACTTACCCGCACCCTCTCGTATCTATTAAATGTTCCTGATGAATTCTTCGATGGCAATTAGATCAAATCGGCGATCACAAAGGCTCCGATTCGAGTGTTTTCCTCCCTTCGTCCACCCCGCCCAACCACTCTCGCGAGATTCTTATTTAGATTCGCTTCGTCTGATTGCTCTTGGTAATCTTTTCACTCGGTTATTGAATGTCTTCTCCGTGCGTGTCGAACGCGGAAGAAATCCAGCAAACGATGCCACTGTGAAAGGAATCAGACGCCGATATCCTTTGACGCCACCATTCTCAATTTCTTGTTTAATACTCAAAATAAAACGATGTCCATTTGCTTTGAGTTCGCTTAGTTATGTACGCTCGGTGGGATTACATTTCCGATCCGATTCGCTGCCTTCTTTTGAATTCCAGCGTATAAAGAAGCTTTTCGAGCATGCGAGGATTACATACCAATGTCTATTTATAAATGTCTTGAATATATTTTAAGGCCAAGAACTTGTATTGGTAAAGCAAAACTGATTTTGTGTGATAACAAACTTTTTCTTTTTCTTGACATTACTAGTTGTTGCTCGCAGAATCGTCCGCCTTTAAAGATTTTTCTCTAGCGCTTTAATATCTTGACCGATCAGAATAGAAAATCTGTGTTTTAAGTATTATAAGTAGTAGTTAGTCATTTAAAGATATAAGAGGAAAACCACAGTCAAAAACTGATTGAATTTGCAGTTTTTTTTAATTTTATTGTGTTATGTAGATGCCCGTATATCAAATTTCAGCCAAGGAAGTCTGTTTGAGCATGAAGAAGAAAAATAAACCCATCAAATAAATTTTTGTGTGTTCCAAACTGGCTCTACGAATTCGAAAATCAAAAGAAATATTTTAATAATTATAAGAGCATGAATCTAAAATCTCAGAGTTTGGATGAGTTCATGATTATTTCTTTAGGCTATATGCTTTGGTTCTCATATACAAAGCAATTTTGAAAACATTTAACGTTAATGTTACTTGTTTCATTTTTATTTTCTGTATTTTTTTCTGGCCTTTGCTTTTTTTAAACTGATGCAATCTGATTACGCCTTTTTCAATAGACTTCAAAGAGATAAGATTTGAAACGTTTGTATTATTCCAGTGCCTCGAATTATCATTACAAAACCGCGTCTTTCAATGCTGATTTTGTTTTGTTTGTTCTTTTTTATTGTCCAATACTCTTGTCCGCGTACAATTTATTATTGAGTCGATTGTAATCGTTATAAAACTATTACGTTAAATTTCACTTAAGTGTTTTAAAACGGGGTTCTTATTTTCTGAAACCGAATTATGGCTATAGTTAGATTATTACATAACTTAGAACAATGCATTGCGATTAGATATTAATATAAAGTTTGTAATGCCATTTTAATTAAAATCAGTATAACATTGAACTTAAATGCATTGAAAAACAAGGTCGTCTTAGTGGTATCATTAACTTGTACTAAACATCTTATATCTATTATCTTATATACAGAATGCATAAAATATACATATTACTGCTCTATTTTCATGGACTATATATCTAAATATTCACAAAATACTTAACTTTATGCCGATTTCCATATGGATAAAGCAGAAAATAATATTTGCAATGCAGTGTATAAGTAACTGATACTCATGCACGTGCTGTGCATGATATTCATCGTACCGCACAATTATAAATGGCTAACAATTTCAGAACTTATTTTGAATAGTATTTTTACTGTCGTGATTTCACAGATTGTTTTGAGAGTAAATGTAGTTTTTATTTAAGAATATGAAATTGCTATTATCTTTTTTCCAGGAAACTCACTTCTGTAAATAATTATGTATGTAATGGTTAACGAAATCGTCGACGCGAATAAATGAATAAGTGATATAATTTGTCGATCGTAACAAAAATGTATTTCCACTACAGAATCGTTTAAATATTCGTTTTTCCCTCATACATTTAACGCGAATAGCTACACTCCCTGCTGTTTACGTAACATATCCGCCAGAAACGAACTACATTCACGTAATAATCATAAATCTTTGGTGAAAATAAAAATTAATAGAGTTTATTTTTTTCTATGTCAACAATTATAATATCATGAGTCGAGGATAGGGTTGCCTCTTCGGGTTTGAATTGCGTTTTCCGGGTTATGGGGACTTAAGTATTCGAAGTTTGCTTGAGCGACCTTCAGGAATTTGCACCAATCGTACTAGGGATGCCAATGGAAGTTGTCAAATACAAATAACTTACGTATGTGAGTTAAATTATTATTAAAGATTTGAAATATGTTAGCGTATCTATTTTTATTTTTAACCAATTCCCAAAAGGAGGATGTTCTCGGTTCGACTGTATGTTGTGTTTTTGTATGTACTAGTGGTCGCCCATTGGTCGAAATTAGACCATAATAAATTTTAATATCTTATTAATAAGAACGTCATCCTCTTTTCTCAAGACCAACTACTTTGTTTCAAAATTTTTAGTGCGCCAACCGTGATCTTTTATCGTTATTATCAATATATTTGTTTGTGTGTGTCAAATGCATGCTAATGTGGGTAATGTTTTGTTTATTGATTTAATGTACTTTATAAGCATTAGTATTGAAAAATATTAGCGTTTTGCACTTCTGCTCCACATAAACTACAAGTGTGCCAAATTTTATGCTCCTACGTCCGCGCAATTTTCGTAAAAAGGGGTCCAAAGTTTTGACGTCACGTATTAATATATAGATGTTACGCTATTACTAGGCTATCAACGAAAATATTTAGATGGTTCTTGTTTCAAAAGCTTATGATTCCGAAGTGGTCCCATATAAATTTCATCAATATCTGACACGTGGCTTGTGAGGTACACGAACATTATTCATTTTGAACAATAAAAATGAAAATAAAACTTTGTGTACCTCCGCGACATCTATTTTATTGATTGATGAACTCAGTTAAATCATGAATAATAATTAATGGCCTGCGTGCATTGCACGGATAAGTCGTTACACCGAATTGTTCCTTCACTGTCTGTATTGATATCCGTAAAGCCGTCTAGAGAGCTCACACACACAGTTACAGTGTATATGTGTGCCTATTTGTATATAATCGATTTGGTTGTCTGCTATAGTTTAGCAATTAGTCATATCTGAGTCAGTGTCGACATTGAAGTTTGAGAAATAGACAGAAACTGTGTGAGACATTTTACGTAATGCTATGAACACTAAAGCTGTTTTTTGTAGTTGTAGTTCTTTGCTGATTTCTTTGATAATCGATTGCGTTGATATCCATGGCTATGCTTAATAATTACATTATTGTATCAAATTCAGAATTGGAACATGGAGAGAATTCTACTATCTACTAACTTGTGTAGTTTTCTTTGCATGCCAATTTATTGCTATCATGTTTTGAATATGTATTTGTTGATACGTCTAGAAAACGTGCCATATGCCAAACTTTGTCTTTTATTAAAATGAACTAGCGAAGTAACTTAGTAAAATATATTCATGAATTGTTTCACTAGTGCCCGCAATCGAAGTAATTGCAGCTCTCCAAGTTTGGAACCAGTGTCTCACCATTCCTGATGCTATAATTACAAGAGACGTGTACAATCGGAGTCTCAGGTTGCCATCTTGAATACTGATTTGTACTTCTTACCATCGAGAAATTCGTGTGCTTTTTTGTCTTCTAATGTTATCAAAAAATAATGTTTTTTTTCTGCTAGGTGCTAACCCTAATTATGAATAGTACTGAAATACGTTGTCCTCTTCGACATCTGAATACCGAGCTCTCGCCTATAAAAATGCTTTTGCATCCCAACCGTAAATAAAATTTGGAAAATTATGCACGATGAAAAACGTTCCGTTGCGTTGCCGCATCACGGGTTATTTTCAACTGGGGTATTCTTTAAATAGCACATAACGATAGGATTTAGTTTCATGAGTTTTTCCCTGTTCTCCGCAGACCGTCTCGTTTTCACTTACGGGATGCTCACTTCACATATTTTTGTAAAATATTAATAGCGGCATTGTGTAATGCGTCGGTTGAGCGTGTTAATATTTCTTTTTTGTTGTGTTAATTGGTTTGTTAATTTTAAGCGTTGTTTAGTTACGTAATATAAAAGTATACTACAGTTTTAAGATAAATATTGGTCTTCAATATTAGGAACAGATCTGTGTGGCTAACACCGTGAGCATTATTATGTGGCCGAGTTTTTTATGTATAGTGCGCAAGATTTTGCGTAAAGTTGATAGTTAGGGTAGGTACTCATTTACATATGTTACATGCTTTAGGTTCAGGTTGGCTATTACCTTAGATTACTATCTTTATTTTTCACCATTACTTTCTTTGTTGACTGTGGTTGTCATTTTTTCTTATAATTCTGTCTGCTTGTTTGCCTTCTAATACAGTAAAACTCTTCTAATCAACAGTCACATAATTAGAATCAATGCGGATTTTCCTGAACAGGGGGTTACCATAAGCTCTTAAAAAAGTATTATTTCAATAATACTAATTGTCATCGGAGAAAGACAACCTTATGACGTATATTATAAAGTTGCTTATAAAGGTGGATATTTAACAAGTAGGAAAAAAACACTGATATAAGCGTTAATGGTAGGGCCCCTGATCTGTTATAAAACTATTCCCTCAATCATTTCAACTTAGCCTACGGGTTAAGTGCTAGCTAATTATGTAAGCCATGAAATCATTTTTTGTTCAGTATTTTTGCATATTATTTAAACATTGTAAAACCAATAAAAACTGACTTCAATTTCAGTAAGTAAATCATGTGTGTATACAAAATAAGTCATTTTTCTTGATTTCCATTTGAATCCATTATCAGATCCGCATTGGAAGCACATTGAAAGCACGAACTTCTAAACGTAAAAAGAATTAAAATTAGAAATTAAGAAGAATTTGATTAATATACACACAAAAAATAGGAGTCTTAACATATAACCTCCTGTTTTTTCGAAGTATTTTAAAAGATAAATCGATCAAAGTGAAATCTACACATTAATTTTAAACAAGAATATTATGTACTATATTGTAAATATTTTCGTTGGCATTTAAACACGTGACTGTGATAATTCGCGTAATTAGCACAAATAACCGACATAACTAAAGACAGCAAATATAAATTGTCTTTAGTGCCCTAGCAATAATGGTACCATATTGTGTAGATATAGCGAGATATCATCGTTATTTCGGTACCACACCTGTCCAGCGTTTCGTGCGCAGTTTCACTCCTACCTGTCATTGCCCAACCAAATATAACTAATTCAGCCAAATGGGAACGGTTGGTAGGACTATTTTTAACATTCACGATTTGTTATTATTTATCATTTACTAAGCCAAAATGGATAAAAATATTCGTTTCAAGGTGTCGTGCGAATCGTATTATTGATGGGGAGGTATTATAAAATATTTAATTAAAATCTTTTGGTCATTACCATTCGTGGAATAGTTCGTTAGTTTTTCCAATTTTCTGCCCGATGTGTGCCCGGTTAGCGATATGCTTGCCACCTATCACATTGTGGGACTTAGTATCTTTGGCTAATCGTGGGTTGTGCCCTGGTTGTGCCTGTGCCAACCGCTTCGGGGATATGGGCGTGAAGAAATTAAAGTATTTAAACAGAGACGGTAGTACGGTCACCTTCAGATAGTGGAGAGAAATATTAATAAATTCCGACCACAGGATAGCGAAGCACTTATAACATCTTTGGTGTGTGTAGGCAACTGTTGTTTCTTGCCATAGGAGAGTTGTATGCTTGTTCGCTGTCTTATCACACAAATAATTGATTGTCAGTATTAAGAGATAGTAGGGTCACTTTTAATAATCTATAGAGATAGAAAATTTATAAGACCGCCTTTTCTTTACCTTAAGTATTATAATATATTAAGCGTGACAATATTTTATATCTTAATGCCCATATCCAGGGATATGGGCATGAAGATATAGGCAGAGGCACAAACAAGACACCCGTGACTAGCCGAAGACTAAGTTCCACAATGTGATAGGTGGCAAGCATATCGCTAACCGGGCACACATCCAATCCCGGGCAACATCATATTTCTTAATTATTGTCTTGATGAAGTGTAATTTATTTTTATTTTAGCACTTGCCCTGTGCTTGGGATAAATTTTCTATAAATTTTAAAAAAAGTAAAAAATTTCGCCCCATTCAGGATTTGAACCTGTAACCTTTCGTCGAAAACGAAAGCTTACAGGTTCAAATCCTGTCTGGGGCGAAATTTTTTTCTTTCTTTAAAATTTATAGATGTGTAATTATTTATTCATTCGTTCAGAGGATTAAATTATTGATATTATTTAAAGTGGACATTCGGTTATGAAGAAATTTATCTACCCATGATTAGCGGGATTAACCGTTTGAAGTGCCTTCCGTAGCATGGATTAATATTTGCCAACGCTTATAAATCATTAATTATTGAGATTAGGATCAAATTTGGGTTTCTTTGTGTTTTTATTTCGCCAATTAACCAATAGTAACTAAACCCCTTACCCCGTGTTGGTCCGGGCTCCTTTGCAGAATAGACCATTTGCCTTCCTGCCAGGCAGCTCGTAAAAGGCGAGCATAGGCTTACCGTCACTAACACCGTGACATCTAACTAGGTGGTAGAGTATTGCAGCGACTCACCCGGATTGGTACCACCGCCTCACCTACTCCTGCCGCCATTACGTCATGACGTGTTCCGGTTCGGAGAGTAAGGTAGCTGGTAAACTTACTTTTGCGGTAAATATCCCGGCATCGGTTTGGCAACGCACCATTACCACCCTTGGTGTCTCTAGGCGTCGTGAATTTCTTACCATCAGGAAATCCGTCTGCTTGTTTGCCTTCTATTATAATTAAAAAAAATGCCATAGTAGATTTTCTAAACTGATGGATTTTTTGATTATTTTATAAAACAGTAAATTTTATTCAAACGCTCGTTTTGATGAGTTTAAACAAACTTGGAAGACTGTACTCATTTATGTTTCAGCCGCCTAATTTTATTCTAAGTAACAAATGAGTATTAACTTATGGTATTGATAGAGACCAGTTTAATACAGTTCACGCAAAACTGTTTAACCTCTGAATATTGGGAACTATGCCCTTACAGAGCAATGCATCAATAACACATTGCCAATAAGAAGTTGCAAGTAATTTCTCAAGACATGTGTAGCAATAGCGGCTACATATTATGTGTAAGCGAAATTACCTTCTATGCTCACTATTGCCGGCACTTGGTGGAATTCCATTGTATACCATTTTTTGTAGCAAACACTTGTAGTTATCCACTATATACTTTAACACTTTAACTCTTTACGTTACTCTTTAGCTAACCGATTTCACTTTTTACAGCATCATCAGGGCTTTGAAACTAAAGATTAACTAATTTATCTTAGACTAATTTATCTTTAGTTTCAAAGTCCTGATGATACTGTAAAAGTGAAACCAGTTGACGAAAGAGTAATGAAGTGTTAAATAAAATTTATAGTGGATAAGCACAAGTGTTTGCTACAAAAAAGTGTGAAATTACCTACCTTCTATCAATGAAATCATCCTGTGTTTTTTAAAATACTAGGAAAATGTACAAATCCGTAAACGTCACAGTTTAATCGGCTTTGATACTACATTATACATGTAACGCATTTGTTCACATCAAAAGATTTGCGTGAACTGTAAAAGTGGCATTCTGATCTAGTATGACCGTGGCCGACTATGTTAACCTATATAGCAGCTCTGTCGTTATATTTTTTTTAATGCAAGAGAATGCTTGCTTTCTGTGATCTTTTGTAATGCATTAACTGTTTAAATAGATGGCTTCGTTCGTAAAAGGTTAAAATGTTATATTTTATATTAGTGTGTTAATATATTGAGTAATGAATTTCCAATTAATATTTGTCTCATCCAATTTAGTAGCTGACCAGGCATCAGATTTGAAAATAAATTCAGTAAGTAAATAAGTGTCGTTTCACACAGTGGCAATCTCACGCTCCATCAACGCGATGACTGCTCTACAAATGTTACTATAAAACTTCATGTACTTAGGATCACTGTTGCTGAGTATAACGATTCAATGTTTGAGCTAGCGTCTGGTTTTTACATAGGTTCGCATTCTCTAACATGCTAAAATTCTTCGCTCTTTGATATTGCTCTGTCCCTGATAAATAACGCTATTCCATTAAATCTGCTGCCTGGGCAATGACCAACAGCGCGGGCCTAAGAGCGGCCGTCGCGCGTGCTTGCTAACCCGGTAGCCGCTTGTGCTTGGCTCCGGGGCGAACCGCCCGGAGAGTAACCAGTGTGTTTTGTTGTTCGCAGAGTTGAGCCCTGCACCGCACCGGCTTGCTCGCTGACCGCCGAGCCGCTAATCTCGCTTTTTTCGCGCCCCACCGTCGCCCGCAAGATCCGCACAGAACGCCGCCAACATGCTCGCGCACCAAGCACCGCTCGCCCTGTACTAAACTCGACCGTCAACATCGATACGAACGCGTGTGATAATAATTTAATACTCGCCTAAATAAGCTTGCAACGTCGGTGTCTTTAATTCTAACTTAATTATAAGATTAATATTTTAATATATTTACCGAGCCGCGCGTATATCGTGGCGGTATTTCGTGTACCTGCGCGTGTGAAGCAAGTGTTAACAGTGAGGGTGCGCGAGCGCCGCTAGTGGTCTCCTCGCGGAAGTGTTAGAAGTGCATGCTTGGAGCGCTCGCTCCCGCCGCCTATGCGCCGCACTCGCTCAGCGTAACTGCGCGCGCATTACCAACCCTTGACTATAGTGATAACAATGGCAACCATGGTGAACATGAATAGCCTCCTGAATGGAAAGGACTCGCGTTGGCTGCAACTAGAAGTATGCAGGGAGTATCAACGGAATAAGTGCTCGCGGCCTGACAACGAGTGCAAGTTTGCACATCCGCCGGCGACCGTGGAAGTTCAGAATGGAAGGGTCACCGCTTGCTACGACAGCATTAAGGTAAGAGTATCAAATAAGTTATACATATTATTCTAACATTTATAGACATAGTGGAGTTTGATGCCCTTATACAATCTCACGTCGCCATATTCCTAATAAAGCTTATAACTAAAATTTTCGGGTCAGGATTAATAAAAAAAAAGTCCTTGGAATTGCATATTATACAATTAAGATTAACTCTAGCGCGCCAGTGATAGTTTTGGTGTGCTCTTATCAAGATAACTGTCAGTTTGATTGATTTCCTATGTGATAAACCAAATATAATCTACCAAATCTGCAGCGAACTCCGGAGTGATAACTAATCAGTTCCAATTATCTCGAAAGCCTATATACATACCTCTTTAAAGCTTAGACTAGATTGACCTCGCAGATATTTAAGTGCCGACCTCAATTCTAACGCTAGCCTGAGTGACGTCACCCGGCCCACCGTCACCGTCACTGTCTGCCATTACGTGTGAAGGGGCGCAGCAAATAAATGACAAATTAAATAGAAATTGGGTTACTAGTAATTTGTGATGAAATATGTTATTTTTTAATGAAGTTTTTTTAGTTGCTGTTATTAAAACCGCGAATTCAAAGCAGACACGTTTTATTGCACCTCTTTTTTTAAAAAACCTTTGCTTTAACACGTGCATTCCTCTTACAATCGGATCTACTTGGTACCAGATAATAAAGACTTACATACATACCTAAATATATATCTACACGCCAAGTCCCTTACAGGGTAGGCAGAGAGTATCGAATGCCAGACCTGACGATCCTGACAAACCTGTCTGGCTTCCTTCACATTCATTACCCTTTTCATACAAACACGCCGGTTTCGGAGTGATCTAATCGTGGAATGTCAACCTTGGTCTCCCCGGGTACCTACATCCATCCTCATTCGCAAGATGGACTTTTCAGATAATTCGACAGAGGCCTTGAGAATCGACGTAATTTCTTTCCAATTTTTATTATCTTATTATATAATCTTTATCTGCTTTAGCAAGTGACTTGATGGGGCTTTAGCGAAAACACGAAATCTCAATATTTGTTACGGCTATAGCATGACCTACGTGTAAGTACACCTCTATGAGCGCTACTGGTTTTCCACATTCATATACGTTCACGCCAAGTCCCTCTCGTGTTAGGCAGAGAGCATCGAATGCCAAATCTAAAGATCCATGCAGACCTGCCTGGCATCCTCAATATTACTCTTTTGCTGCTCACACTCCATAGGTATACTAACACGCCGATTTCGAAGACTCTTGACACCACCCTCGAACAAAACCCTAGCGATTTCTTTGTGGAATATATCCTAGGTCTCCCCGGGTACCTACATCTAATCACATTCTCATATTTGCTTTCGTTTGTCACTGCTTCTTACGCCTGGTACTGGTATGTACAATATGAACTTAGGTTGACATTCCACGATCAAATTGATCGGTTTCCTCCGAAACCGCCGTGTTTGGATAAAAAGAGTAATGAATGTGGACCAAATCTAGGTCTGCCAGGACCGTGATGTTTGGCACTCGATACTCTCTGCCTACCCCGTAACGGACATGGTCTTAAGATACGTATGTATGTAATTTTAATTGTAATGATTTAATTTAAAGCTGAATAATGGTAGCTATATAAAATCATACTAACGTTAAAGTCAGTTTTTCACAAATTTTATAAATTCCAAAGATGGACAGGCAGTACTATAGTTATTGTTTCTTGTATGTTACTCAATTAATTTTCGACTTGCGTCTCTAGTCGTTTCGCACACATTGCTCTTTCTCTCTAATGGTTAAGATGACAATTACGGGAAGTGTCTTTTCCGCTCCAAACCTCTGTCACTACGACATATTACTTCCTGCACATTTTTATACCCATTCTCTTAAGGTAACCATAAAGACAGATCATAATCTTTTCCCATATGGAGCTCTCTCGACACAGTTATTGCTGCTGGTTGGCCATATAGCCTAAATCGCTAAAAGTACCATCCAATTTTCGTTTGGAAGCGGCAACAATGGCTTTACGGTATGTTCAAAACAGGCTGAAAAGGCTCTTTCCAGTGGATAAATCGAACCAGGTAATAGCTATTCATCCATTCAGTGAACCTTAAACATCACTAACAATCCGATTAGTTTAGATCGATCATTCGCAGCGTTGCAATCACTCCAATTTAAAATGGCAATAAAAATTGCAAACAAATAGTTTGAAGCAATGACTGTATAACAGAGGGACGGCAGTATTAAAACAACGTTTTTATTTCATAATATTTCCCCTCGCATTTTCGTTTGATGCTCGGCTGAATAATGCGATCAAGAGATAAAACGTGGACTCGGGAGACGGGACGGAACACAGCCCGCTCGCTCGGCAATGATTTCCTCGTCTGTCGTCTAGTCCTCACTATTCCAATAACTTTTACTATAGTAAAATAGATACAGACTGTGTTTAGTTTTTAGGATTATATGTTTAAAGGGTGTTATGAAATGGTACTCAACATCTGTCGTGTGTATTTCTTTGCTATGTACATCAGGCTGTGTTGATCACTCCATCCCCTTCTATTCACATTTTGTTAGTATTTTGTGTGTGATGAGAGAGGGAGAGAGAGAGAGGGATGATAAGAGTCAAAAGGCTCTCGTAACCTGTTGAGGAAGAACAGTGCCTTTGACCTTCTAGTGTTTTTTTTGTTACTCATGAATATTTTTTTGCATTGATGTCAAATTATTGTTTTGTTTTATGTTAAACAAGATTTTAGCCGTAGCTTGGCTTTCCTTATTTCCTCTCAAAATCAGGTATCCTAATATTTTTAGTGTTGTAGCCAATGTCATCTCTGGTCCTACTCCATCTTCTGATTTTCATCGCCAAAGAATAGACGAGCAAATAACGATGAATTCTAAAATAGTGTTCGTCTGATAGTAGTAGTAGTGAATAATCCCTAAAATTTTTCGAGGCCATGTTCGTCACACAGATCACTTGCCGAGAACAACTATGCAATAATATACAGATACGAGTACATAGCCACGAAATAACTTTTTGGAGCTGGTTTCTTATTGACATAGTTTCACATACACGTCCATAAAATACATGATGTTGACGTAGTTTTATGTTTATATGTATCGCTGATTTTTATGACTATTCTAATCATAGACGTATGGCTGTGCGATACGAAGCAAGCTGTAACTGGTACGAAACGTACTGTTCAGTCAAGAACACTATGCCCAATGGCATATCCATGTTCAAAACATGGTAACTTAGGAAAAGGCGAAAAAAAGGCGGTATCTTTGACGTTCAAAGACGACGGTAGCCTTTAAAGATAGACTAAGTTCGTTATGCCGGAAAGCGAAAGAAAACGTTTTCTTTACTTTAGTTTACTGAAATAGCGATTGTTTTCATTGGCTTTTGTTGTTTTGCATGTTATGGTATCATTGACATATCTCGCGAAAGTAAATTTTGTTACTTGTATTAGGTGCACACAAATCTTCACGCCAATCAAGGGACTCGGGTAGGCAAAGAGTATCGAGTATCAAATGTCACGATCCTTGCTGACCTACCTTGCTCCTCTTTATTTCATACTAGCAGTTTCACTCAGCTTCGCCTGCCTAACTTGACTTCTACTGCATCGATTTTGATGAAACAAAGTCGATGTCACTCAGGGCTGTAGCATTTTAAAGATGAGAGAACTTTTAAAATCGGTCCAGTAGTTTCGGAGCCTATTCATTTCAAACAAACAAACAAAAACTCAAACCTTTCCTCTTTATAATATTAGTATAGATATTTGAACACAACAGTGGCAATACAAACAAACCGACCTCTGCACAAGCAGACAAGCTGGAGTATACACTTCAAAGAATGGTGGTAAAAGTACTGATTAACAAAAGAATTTCTAAAGGTGAAAGAATTTTTGAAATCGGTCCAGTAGTTTTGGAGCCTATTCATTTCAAACAAACTAAAAATCAAACATTTCTTCCTTATATTATGTTCGGAGATTCTTGACACCATCCTTGGATAAAACCCGATCGATTGGAATAGTGGAATTTGCTCGACAATTTTTGTAGGATATACAAATATCCCAAAGACTAATTTTCGAAAAATTTTGCATATGTACTTGCAAGAAAAGGAGAGAAAGCCTTTCTTCTGGTCTGAAAAGACAATCTTCCTTCATTCCAATATCTACTTTCCGTAACAACGTTCACGTGAAATCAATTTCTTTTCCTGTACAGAGTAAAGTTCCCTTTGTATCGAGTTTATTGTTCCTACGGGGTGTCCGGCATATAAAGTTCCTCATATCGGAGAGGATGTACTTCGTAGTATCGATTTTAAGAAATTCAATCCTTATGTGTTTAGTTCACTGAATTATATATAGAAAATAAATTGAATTTGGCTTAAAACAGCGAATTCGGCTTAAACTATTTGTAGTCATGCAATAATACAGATTAGGCTTTTGACTATTGGAAGAGAATTTGTTCGATTCAATAGATTGAACTTTTCGCTGCTTTTGTTAGGAAGTTGTTTTTTGACTTTCAGTTTTATTATTGTCTCGTTCTGTTACAAAATATATGTGAGCGAATTCATTACATTTCAAAGGCTCACCTGCTATTTTTTGAAGTGATAACTTCTTTATCGTCATTGTGATTTCAAAGTCTATGAAACCAACAATTTAGTTTTAGATAAGCTCGCCTTTTGTGCATTTTTACTTATCATGTATTTTGTGTATTTTTTTTGTGTGCAATAAAATATTAAATAAATACAAACGCCAATGAAAAGAGACTGACTCAAAAAAGCTCATAACTCATAAGATTCAACATTTGAGAAAATGAGATAGGAAGCATTAAAGTGTTTCTTATGTTTGTGGTTCTCTTTCTCTAGACTTTCTCTTCTACCACGTGTGAATTGCACACATCTTTTTTGTTTAAAAAAGAGACCACTACACCCTATAGACACCATTCGATCTACTGGTGCGTTGATAACTTATCGTTCGAGTGTGAACCCCCTGTACAAGTCTACCGGCTATCCTACCATGCAGCATGGAATACGAAAATCACGAATATAGGCATAATGTCGTCAGAAATAGATAAGGCAGTTGTACCATTCCAGGCGATTTTCTGCTCACTGCGCTACCACTGATTAACGGCCAATATTAATAACCTATCTAAAGAAAAATCCTATCTTCCTACCTTTTAGAGTTTTGTTTAAGCGATTTTTGTTTATCAATGGACAATGTCAGTGGTTGCCTTAAAACTGATCTAAAGTAACCCTATTTCTTATCTTAGACAAAATATTGGGCGTAAGCTAGTAGAATAATCCATTTACCTAATTTACTAGATCACCACCAGCGGACGATGGTATCGTCAAGTCCCGACGCGGAAATGAGTAAAATCTGAATATTCGCCTTTGCATATGTTTTCATTATTCCGTTCCATATAATATATTCGTATGTGCCAGCATATAAATCCATCGGCGTTCAGTTGTCGACGTAAAACAATGGGCGAATATCGCATTGTGCGGGCTTTGTGCGCCGTGATATCGTACGGTCCTTACAATGTGGTGCCACCGTCGCAACCACGTAGACGATGCTTATCTAAACCGTCAAGATTATCTTTGTTACACGTTTTGTACTTTATTCAAGTAACAACCCTAAAATATAATTTCTTAATTAGTGATGGGCAAATGGTCTTGCGTCTGCAATTATAAGGCCCAAGACCAACACTAACTTGGTGTTGCTTGGTCCATCATCACTGACCAAGTAATTTATTGATAAGATGTACTCACAGATGTGTATAAAAAAGAGATTAATAATTATGCTTTCAATAACCACCCTTTAAATTAAAGCATCTTCCAGACGGTTGTGATCACGCCTTCCGCAAAGGTAACCTTGATTGAAACTTTGAAACATATCAAAATTAGGATGAAATCTACGTTCCACACGGATGCAAACCAATGATTTAATCCGTGTGGGATGGAACGTGAAGCCGTAATGTAACTGATCTTAGTTAACAACCCTAAAATATAATTTTCTGATTAGTGATGAGCAAATGGTCTCGCGTTTGCAAAAAGGTTGGATTATAAGGCCTATACCAAGACCAATACTGTCTTGGTGTTGCTTGCCTTATTATCACTGACAAAGAAATTGATAAGATGTACTCACAGATGTGAGAAAGGAACACAGAACAAAGAGATTAATAATTATGTTTTTTCAATAACCACCCACTAAACTAAAGCATCATCCAGACGGTTGTAATTACTCCCAATCACGCCTTCCATAAAGGTGACCTTGATGGAAACTTTAAAACATCAAAATTTGGATGAAATTTACGTTCCACACAGATGCAAACCTATGTTTTAATCCCTGTGGAACCCTTATTAGCCGTAATGTAACTAAGAACCATCTCCATTGCAGCAGCTTTCAAACAAAAAATCCTCGTAGATATTGATTTATTTAGGAGTATTAGGAGTATTTATGATTGATGTATCGTGAGGTCTGCCTCTCCCGTAAGGGACTTGGCGTGAAGATATGTATGTACGAATGTATTTTTACGTTATAGGTTAAATAAGAGAATTTTAACAGTATGTCCAGCAACACTAGTATTTGGGAATTAAATAAATGAAAGAGCATGAATTATAGAGTAAAGAATGTAATTATGTATGACTGTTATTACTATTGTTATTGCATTTAAAAATAACTTTAAAGTATTTTTTTTATTTATATAGTTAGAATAAATATGGAGAACTTTGAATTATGTATTGACTATACTTATACTTAGATATTATTTTGACTAACACTTTCTTGTTAGAAGTGTACCCTCTTGCACATTTGGCCTAACGCCTTGGCCACAGAACCTACAATATCTATGATCATATTAGGCCATTAAAAAAAAGAGACGAAAAATATATCAGTGCACAATTTCTGCTTGAAATCAGAGAGTGAGAGAGAGAGGAAAAAAATATACATTTTCTTAAGACTATAATCGCGGTTCCGTATATGAAGGTCTACAATATCGTTATCCAAAGGTCACTAAGTATAATTAAACTTGAGAACAACTTGAAATTGAAAGCTAACAACGAACATTTTTGATAGGGATACCCTAACATAAATAATAATTTAATCAGGGACAAAAGGGTTATACAAAATGGAAGGACTTTAAATAGATTTTAGATGTAATCTTCGGTAATATTAGTAATATTTCTAAATGAGTTTTTTTTTTCATGTACTTTGCTAGCATTGATGCTACTCTTCCTAGTACCCTTGTGGATACTAAATAGATTTGTTATGTAGTTTTGAGATAGAAAGTTTATAATATTTTTTCAACTGACTTTAAAATAAGGTGGTTATACATCGACGGATAATTAATGTGCGAATTGTAGTCGATTACTTCACACTAACAGCCCGTACCGGCTTTGCACGGGTGGACAAACTTCTATGTTAATATACATATAAACCATTCTCTTCAAGCTCTCTATCTATTAATACAAACGCATTTAAATGCATTGCGTAGTTTTAAGGATCTAAGCACACATGTGGACAGATAGCAGAAAGCGGCTTTGCTTAATACTCGTACCATGCAGTGATAAGCCACACATGGGAACTTGTGACGCGATACTTCAGAAGTTTCTGTTAAAAGACTGCTGCTCTTCTGATAGTAAGTCTGTGACCTTATTAGCTCGTTCTATGGCCAGAAAAACCGTGTTTTCGGACCGTCCTTAGTAGGTACTAAGGACATAATTTTGGAAATTCTACGCCTAAAGGGGTGAAATAGGGGTGTATTTTTTTGTATGAAAGTCTTTATTAATATGCTATAATCAGTAAATATTTTAACTGCCACGCAAGCAAAGCCGCGGGTAACAACTAGTTTACGTATACGCAAATTCACGTAATGCTCGTTTCGACTTGACGATTCGAAAGCACTAGAACTTTGGTAGGGGTACTGAAAACTAATACATGGAACTACTTTGTACGACCAGTATTCTCGAGATGTCCCTTCACTATTTTTTTCTAGATTGGATAGAGGTTGTAATCTACTTTTGTTCCGAGCTGTCGCAACTTAAGCTATGTAGAGCCCCGTCATAGCTTTAATGAAAAAAAAAAGTAATGCGGACGTGTAGAGTTAAATTAGTTTTTCTCTTGAAATCATTGAGTTATTAACTTATTGTAAATTATGTTTTTATTTTATGTATATAAAAAGAAAATGTTATGCACTCAGATTAAAAATGACAATATTTGATATAAGAAGGCGTTACTTTGTGGAAATCTATACTTAAATCCAAATCCAGTCTTTCCTGTTTTATCGCGCTATAATACGTATAACTTTTTTGGCGGGAAATTCCAAATTAAACTACTTTATTTGAATTAAAGATTTCATCTCCGCAAACAGTACGAGTTTCGTTCTAAATACGATAGATAAATTTATTTTTAATAATGACGTGGACTAAATGAGTTTGTGAATTTCAATCCTTAAAAACAGTAAAAGTATGTATTAACGTCCTTTGTAAAATCAAGAAAATCTTTACTCGAATAAGTATGTTACATGTAGTTCTTTTTTTCAATAAAATTGCGTGATAATCTGAATAGAGAATCTTCTAAATTTTTACCTATTTGTATTCGATTCAATTAAGAAAGAGAGAATTTACTTCTTCTCCACAAAGGCAAATTAATCTAAATAAATTTGAACCGCAGAAATGTGTATCGAGAGAAACATTAGTGTCAGTCTTAATTTGTTAATCTAAAATCGTTCATGCGAAACGTCATCATTTGCCCTAAACGAAGTTCGTTGAACAATCTACCTTGTGTTTTTTGAGGAGATAATAATACCTAATAATCCTATTAATATTATAAATGCGAAAGTTTGTAAGTATGGATGTATGGATGTTTGTTACTCTTTCACGCTCGAATGGCTGAACGGATTTGTCTGAAATTTGGAAGACAGATAGATTGTGACCTGGATTAACATATAGGCTATTTTTAATCCCGATCGCACACCGGGTTTCTGTGAAAACGCGGGCGAAGCCGCAGGTAGCAGCTAGTAATAATAATAAAACTTTATTTGAAACGGTACAAACCTACAAATGATTGTAGTACGATAGCAACCGCAATAACCAGTCATACGACTGTGTCTCCAGGAACAGGTAGATATTTATACATATGATGCAATCAAATTACTTTTCCCTAAGTACAATATTAGAATAAAAACAAATTATTAAAAATGAATTGTGTGTGTGTGTGTGTGTGTTTATGTGTGTGTGGGTGCGTTTGTGTGTATGTATGTATATAAGCATGTATGTCCATTATTATTGTTATTCCATGGTTAGATTTCGCGGTTATAGACATGTATGTATGTGGAAGTTGTCGCATCGCAATCGAGAGCTGATCAAACAGGACCGCCATCCACCCGCATCCACTCCGTATAAAACGTCTCTTGTGATTAAGCCTTCAATTACGCAATATGACGAGGGGGTCATATTTGATTAGGCTGCGTTGTGTTGCCTTATTCAATTAACATCATCTAGCAAGGTGCACATTTTTTTACATTTTTTTATGATATTGGAAGGCAAACAAGCAGACGGATTTCCTGATGGTAAGAAATTCACGCCGCCTTGGGACACCAAAGGTGGTAATGGTGCGTTGCCAACCTGAAGCCGGGATGTTAGGCCTCGAGCAAAAGTAAGTTTACCGGCTACCTTACCCTCCAAACCAGAATACGTCATGACGTTAGGCGGAAGAAGGTAAGGATAGGTAAGGCGGGGGTACCAATCCGGGTAAGTCGCTGCGAAACTCTACCACCTAGTCAGATGTCACGGTGTTAGTGACGGTATAAGCCTATGCTCACCTTTTACGAGCTGCCTGGCAGGAAGGCAGATGATCTATTCTGCAAGGGAACCTGGACCAACACGGGGAAAAACATTACATAGGGATGTGACGACCCCAACGCTCGTTAATATAGTAATTACAATTGCTGGATCATTCCACCAATGCATTGAGATTAGGTTGTTAAATTGTGAAACGGCGTTTCTGAATTGCTGTCGTTACCATGCCGCTGTTGATTTTACTCGCTCGCCACTATTGTATTCTGGTTTGGCGGGTAGGATAGTAGTTTACGTAATAGAGTCTCTGCTTGGCAGTGCTTAATATAAAAACAACAGTTTTTAACCCCCGGCGGAAAAAGAGGGATGTAATAAGTTTGAAGTGTCTATGTATGTTTCATCATAACTTCTGAAAGAAGATGGACCGATGTGGATGAGGATTTGTCATTTGAAAGCTGACATAATTGAGTTGGTTCTTATCTACATTATATTATATTGATTCTGCCGGAGTTTCTTTTTTATGTTAGTGGAAAATATTTATGTGTGTGTTAAAAAGATGATAAAAAAAGTAAAAATATTAAGGCATTCCAACATGCTACAACCTTGTGTTGGCTAATGTTATAATAGGTTCTTGGTGTCATCAGGGTATCGGTCTACTTGCAAACTTTTGACGATGATAAATAAATCATTATCTGCTTTGGATGGACTATACTCATGTATCGTCGTATTAGAATCGTGATCCGTCGGCGCAATATTACGCAAGTCTCTTGGGAAGAACTATTTCCGGCTCCTGATGGTTCTGAATTCAGTGTCACGTTTCTACCATTGAGGAGTTTGCAGACTGTGACAATACTTAGATATATTAAGGATATTAATTTCATTAACTATTTTCAAAAGAGCGGCATGTATCGTCTCGTGCCATTGGTCGAGGGACTAGCGTACACGCCCAACTCAATCGATTAACTGCTAACCTCTGGTTCGATTCCCGACGAGGGCATGGATTTGTGTGATGAACATTTAGATGTCTGCATATCCGGGTATATTTTTTTAAACATTTAAATTTATTTTGGTGTCTATTTAAGTATTTCTATTAATATTAGTATCATTAAGCAACACCCATGTAATTATCTTACTTTGGGGTTACATTGAATTTATATGTAATTAACTTGTTTAGATATATGTTCGTCACATAAACAATCGCCTTTGTTTTCTAGCGGTCCAGGTGTTGGACTTGACTTCATGAGGTCCCGGATTCGATTCCCGGGTCGGGCAACAAAGAGAAAATGTGTTTTTTTGCACATTTCTAATAATTGAAAACGTTGCTCGGGATTGGATGTGTGTCCGGTTGGCGATAGGCTTGCCACCTATCACATTATGGAAATTAGTGTTGTGGGTGTCCTGGTTGTGCCCCCGCCTACCTCTTCGGGGATATGGGCGTGAAGATAGTTACAAACGAATCTCCCTATCGGGATTCGATTCCAAGCCTTGTCAATAATTGATAAGAAATTGTCTAGCTCCGTGTTCGATAAGACAGTCATTATTGCATTTGTATCAAAAATAAAACGCGATATTAATGTGCCCGATTCGAGCTGAAACAAGAACTTGGACCAAGATATGCAACAACTGTCCCGTGTCTGTGCGTTCACTTTAATGTTTTGGCCATTGAATTTAAAATAAAAGAAATCACAGCTCCAACGAGTATAATTTTTAAAAAGATACAAGGAAATAACACCTCAGACAGGAATTTAACCCGTGAAATTCATCTCTCGCTCTTTGAAACGCTGATCCATGTGGACCTTTTTGTTACCTCTATAACACGCCTTTGTGTCCCTTAAGGGGCAATGTATGCTAAAATACGTCAGCAATATACTGTTTTTTTTTTTCATACAAAGCAATTATGGATCTTGGCGACAAAAATACGCAAGATTAACATTAACATGTTTTATAAGATTAGTGTTTCCAAAACACGATTCATTTCACTTTGCTCGATAGAAAAAAATCAAAAAGTTAACCCTTTTTTGAAAGCAAAACCCAACTGTCTACTTCAATTATGAAAATATCGACAACAGATTTAACATAAACATAGATAAGTATTATAGTAGTAAAGATAACTGTTTCAGCTTTTATTTTTTTTTTTCAAATTACTTTTATAGTGTCGAAAATAGTGATTTGGCGCTTAAGACATTTACTTTAGAGCGCATTATTTCATAGTAATCATGGATCGGGGGAGTGCGCTGATTGGCTCTTCTGGCTGACGAAGTACGGGGCCTTAAGTACACATCCATACTGATATTATAAATGCGAAAGTCTGTCTCTCCGTTACGCTTTCAAGGCTAAACCCAGTTTGGCGCAACATTTATAAAAAAAATAAAAGTATTAAGTTTGTATTTGATATTTTCCATCGTCGGCGTTTGGTAAAACTTCCAAATATTCGTATTTGTAAATGAAGAAACACTTGTACTGTCGTACTTATAGTAGTTTAAGTTTTAGCCCTGATGATGCTATTAAAAGCGAAACCGGTAGGCTATTTGCAAAATAATAAATTATAAGTGATTCGTAAAACAATACAAGTGTTTCTTTATTTCAAAATATGAGTATTAGGTTTGCTATGTTTTGTTATTCATCTAAATCGTAGGACACTAGTTGCCTTAAATCTGAATACCTTTAGACATACCTTCAAATTAAACGGGTTATACCTTCTCACCGTGTTATTTAACAGACTGTTACTTGACTGTCAAGTGTCTTGTGTCATATAAGCCAAACTTCATACAAAATTCGGGTTTGGTGTTTATCTATGGAAGATCCGTCTCTTATTACGTAGTATTTATATACTTCTTGGCTAAACCGCCTAACTGATTTCGATGAAAGTACATACGCATATATTCAAAGTATCAAGTTCTATGTTTGAACAAAAAAACTATTTTTTCTTCAAAAATCATTCCCTAAAGTACTTACTCTCAGACCGGGATGAAAGTTTGCATAAAAATCATTACAATTCTGCGCTGAAGAAGTCGCGAGTAAATATTAAATAATACGTACGTGGTAGAGTCGCCAGCATTGCTCTTAGGTACAATAGAAAAACAAAAAAAACGACGGGTTGCACTCCGGGAGTGCCGGCAGAAGTGAAAACTTGAATATTAACGTTGTGCATTTTTGATATTTTGGAATGGTTAGGGAATAATTTTGCACGAATTGTTTTATTTATCAGTATGAACGTACTACAATTTATGTGGTAGAATACAGTACCTATTCATTTATTGCGCTATCGTACACAAACTTGACAACGCGAGCATACGCGCAAGCGCCTTGCGCCGTTTTACGAATTTTCGATCAGGTCACGTGTGCTGACGCTAGTTTATAAGTTTTTACCCATTCCAAAAAAAGTGCGCAACGCCGCTAAAAAAGTTTTCACTTCAAAAATTTCATTATTTTATTCGTTTAATTTGGAGAATTTGAATTATTGTTTAAAAATGTCTTAATGATGTTAGGTGTTTTTTAAATAATACATTAAAAACTTCGTTTGCTTCTTTTAAAATTATCCATAATTATTTTGCAACCGCATTCGTCTGCGCGTCTGCGCATTAAACATGTCTTGTCCCCAAACCGGTTTATGTGTGAACTATGCGCCTTAAAGGTGACTATGAAATTTGTCAAGTGACATTAAAACGGCCATGAATCAGTGGCCGCGGGTTATAGAGATTATGGGCACAACGAGCGGGCATTATGAGGATGTTCCAACCTCCTACACCTTTTTTATGGGCCCAAAGCTGCTACCTACGGCTATACTCTAACGTGATTCAAGTAATAAATTGTTTGTTTTTCGTAGCTACCTGATGTTTAATGGCTGTATGTGTCAACAAGGTTGAAATATATGCTGTTGCTCAATAGATTATTCGTATATTGATGAGAAGGTAAAGTAAAGTATCTTCACACCCATATCCCCGAAGAGGTAGGCAGAGGCACAACTAGGCCACACGACTAGCTGAAGATACTAAGTCCCACAATGCGATAGATTGCAAGCCTATCGCCAACCGGGCACATATCCAATCCCGAGCAACATTTTTTTATTAGAAAATTTGTAAAAACCAAATTTTCTTTTTGTTTCCCGACCCGGGATTCGAATCCGGGACCTCATGCAGTCAAGACACCTGAACCGCTAGACCACAGAGGCGACAAATATTAATAAGAAGGACTTCGAGGATTATAGTATTATTTCTGTATTGGACTTTAAAATTCGTTTCATTTATAAGAACTTAATCGAAATGTATCTAGTCGACCTCAAGTCATGCTATAACAAAGAGACAAGAATTTAATAATAATATCGCCTGTATGGACTTACGGTCCAGCGTCGGACTTAACTTCTTGAGGTCCCCTATTCGATCCCCGGCTCGGGCAAAAAACTAAGAAATGTGTATTTTTTTCAATTTTCTAATAAAAAGTACGTTGCCCGGAAATGGATATTGTCTGGTTGGCGATAGACTTGCCACCTATCACGTTGTAAGAATTAATGTCTGCGGCTACTTGTAACCCTGGTTGTGCCTCTGCCTATTTTTTCGGATAGGGGCGTGAAGAAGTGATTTTAATTTAAAATTATTTGTAACTAATCATTACGGACTTTTATCTATAATATATTTATTATATATTAGCGACCCGGTTCGTGCTTCGCTACGTATTTAACCGCATGAATGACATAATAACACAATAAAACAAAAAAATAAAAATACCACTGAAAAAAGTTTCAATATGACAGCACAATCCCCATCTGGAAAAAAATTCAATATGACTTAAAAAAATATCCATTAAAAAATGATCCGCCATTTATTGAATTCATTTGTTACAAAAAATGTGATAAATGAGGAACCGCTTGACCGATTTTATGCAAACTTCATATAAACCGTCTACTAAATAGTCCGAACAAAGCCCAAACATTTGGTATGGATAGGTGAGCCCGTTCTTGAATTATAAAAACATTTAGATAGTAGATATACAAAGTAGCCTGTACTCTTTTCTATTTTTGTGCTAAATTCCATTAAAATCAATTCAGTTGTTTGTGTCATATAAACGTAACATATACACTTCCTATTTATCCGGGATGCAAGTTTTTAAAAATTATTTGTAGGTAAGTAAAAACAATTCCCATTTCCGACGGTCTATTCGCATATTTACACATATCCCGAAAATAATATGGGTGTATAGCAGAATGCACACGGAATACTGATAGCACGAGCTATAAAGCATCCTGATATTCAGTGGGTTTCCCGGGAGGGACATTTAAATATGAAACATAGGCGGTGCTGTGTTCGTGTATGTGACGATTATTTATCCTTAGCTCGATTACTTTTTTGTATTAATTTACTTAAACATGGACCGTGGAAAATTCCACCGCATTAATTTACGTTTTGGTGATGAAAGCCAATATTATATACTTATGTAAGAGTTGTAATTTCACGTTATATTTTTGCTTATTTTAGGTATTGAAAAAAGAACCTCGATAAACATTAATTATCTTTTGTTCAGTCATTAAGTCCACATTTTCCATACAAAATTGTAACTTAATGAAAAATTAAGTATTGATTGACGGTTCTGAGTGCGGTTAATAAAGATTGTAAGTTAATATTTTTTGTACATAAAAAAGAAGGGTGTTTGTTAAATTTATTCAGGTATCTGTTTAAATATTTCTATGTACTAGAATCATTGACTAACACCCATAACACAAGCATATAACTTGCTTACTATAGGGTTAGATTTAATTTGTGTCACTTGTTCAGAAATATTTATATTTAATATGTATTTTTATAAAGAATAATAAAATTACCTTTACTCCCTTAACCCCGAAGAGTTAGGAAGAGGTCCAACCGAGGCACCTGCGATCAGTTTAAGGGAATTGAGTCCCACAGTGCTACAAGTGACAAACCTATCTGAAAACTGGCACTTATGCAATCCCTTACAACGTTGTTTTTATCAGAAAAAATAAAAAAAAAATTTTTGTTTGCTAAGAATTAAACACGGGACCCTGTGCATAAACCCAAAACCACTCTACCATAACGGAAATAGTTGTAATGATTTACTATCGAAAATGTTAAGATTTTTTGCTTTTTTGTTGTATTTTAAACAGCTAAATAAAAATATTTAAACAAACGCGGAAACAGATTTTATGTAAGGTCCCCGCATAAAAAAAATACAAACCGGCACAACACTCCTAAAGCTAATCTTATAATCTATGAAATTTGTAGAGCATTTTGTTTTTAAGACGTGAAATTTTTGACTACAAAAATATGAGTGAGGTTTTATCTTGATAATGTTTATTATGCTTTCTCCTTAAACATGTAAAATGCGTCATTTTTTAACCATACCTCAATTTTTTGTTTAGTGTTAAATTTTCCTTGAGCATTGTTCTCATTATGTCCCGTTGCTTTGTCTAGGAGCTAATATATTCGCTAATGCAATTTATTTTAGAAATTTTGATATGCGCCTGTATAGGTCGCAAGGGTTTTTTAAAACTGTTTTAGACCTAAAACGTGTCAATCTAATAAAATTACTTACATTTATTTATTAAACATTTATCAGTTTGCAGTTATTTTGTAGTTTCATTTTTAATAAGGCGCTGCAAAAATATACTATCAAATTATAAGCATAACATTTTGTGAATGTCTCTTGCAATAAGACATTGTATGAAATAATTTCCAATGAAATGCTAGTCACATGTGATATTAATATCGTTTTATACGTTTGTAACCGGTTTAAGTCATTCAAGCTTTTTAGATAAACTAGGTCATAGCATATACAGGTTGACATTTAAAATACCAACCAAATTTTGAAAAACGGCTCGAACTCGGTAACACTTTTAATCCATTGATGTAATTATAAATAAAAAAAGGTGTGTGTGCGATTCAAATACGATAGAAGTGAAACTGCAGTAAATCGTCAAAAGAATGAGATGAATATATATTTTTGTCTCTTACCTGTCGTATTTCCGTTGCACCCATTTTGAAATCACAACGATTCTAAAGAAGTTTCACTTCAAAACAATTTTATGATTTTTATCCAACGCAAAATTCAAGATACTGAAATGGAGAATAAGTTGAATTGTAAACAAAGCATAATACTAGTTTCCACCTACCGCAGTCGCATTCGGACACTGGTGACGTCATGACTCGAACTCATACTAGGTACGACATAGCGTGACCACAAATTAAGCATTTTTGCGGACTGTTTTAAATGAATGGAAATAAAACTGAACTATTACAATTTGGCATTGATGTTTGATCAATTAAGCCTTTACCCCCATTACTTTAAAATTTGGCCGGTCCTTTGTAAGTAACCCTGTATACGTTTGAATCTGGTTTAAAGTATAGTTTTTATTCAGATGTCATCTTTATCATCAGAGGAGGGAAAAATAAACTCCTGTCTTTCACTGGATCTTTTCGATTAGAGGCTGCGTTCCGATCTGATGGTAGATTTTAGTTAGAATTCACCTCTTCCTCTAAACCTCTTTAGTGGTTGTTTTTTCACACCTGTTGTTCCTCACGTTTAGACTTGGTAATCACGACTAAGGTTTCCTGGTCTTACTAAGGGTGGGACTCGTACCTTTCCACTTCGTAGGATCTTTGGCATTAATATTTTTTTATCAATAAAATAACTTGAATCTTTGAGAAATCTATTTAAGGTACCATTCATAAAATTGTAGAGTACATTCGATGCCAATCGGGCACAGCGTTCCGCAGCACCAATCTATAACATCAATCGAGAAATTTTAATCGAAAAGTAATCAACATTATTTAAATTCGCGTTTGGTTTGTATGAAATTTCATACGTTTTTGTAAACCATTGTCATCTTTTAAGCATCAGGGAAATGGTTTATTTCATTATGCTACTAAATCTGTATACAAATATAAAATAGTATTTGTCTGTAAGTACGCGTATAATTTTCGAAGGAATGTACGGTGTACCGATTTGCCTAATTTTGGTTTTGATTATTTTGTGGAAGACAAGGGAAGGTTTTATATAAAAGAGAAAATGGAAAACTACGACGGGACTAGGAATAGTAAAATTTTAATTGTTTTCATCATACAAACTTAAAGGATGAAACGTAGCTCGTCGGGACAGCTAGTAGGTATATTAATAAATATATAAAATCATAAGAATCACAATTTCAAACAAGTTTAATTTAAATGTCCCTATTAAAGGAATAAATTTCAAAACAAGATAACCGATAAAGTTGAAGATATTTAAATAGTGTCTGAAAATACTGAAGTACATTAAAAACGTATAAATATTAACTGCGCTTGCGAATTGGCCCGTTATTCGGTTATTGCCAAGGCGTAATTGAAAATCAGTGTTGAAACTCTTAACTGCTAAAATACGTCACTGAACAATTTCATTACTGAACTTTGGTTTGGGTATCTTCATATTAAATACTAGCAGTTTCACACAGCTTCGCCTGCGTAACTTGGCTTCTTCTTCACCGATTTTGATGAAACAAAGCCTATGTCACTTAGGGATAATGTAGCATTCTAAAGGTGAAAGAATTTTTGAAATCGGTCAAGTAGTTTCAGAGCCTATTCATTTCAAACAAACAAACAAAAAATCAAACCTTTCCCCTTTATAGTATTAGTATAGACAATTTATGGGTGTGTGGAAAATGTCCTCGAATAGATAAGTAACAACTTTCTGATAAATTGTTTATTAATAACTAGCCGTCGCCCGCGTGGTTAATGGTCCCACAGGAAATTTTTTTCGGGATAAAAGCTATTCTATGTGTTAATCCAAGTTACCTACTACGTGTATGCCAAATTTCATGAAAATCGGTTCAGCAGTTTTTGCGTGAAGGACTAACAAACAATTAAAGAAACAGACAAACTTTGGTATTTATTATATCAGTAGGATAGGATTAACTACTTGCTGTTTGTTTGCTTTGTCAGCGTAGAACAGTTGCGACTTTCCAACTTCATATAATATTAGCGTGTTGATTTGGAATTTTTTTTTCATTCAAATCGACGAAGCTATTTAGCCGTGAAAGCGTAATAGACAAACAGTATACAGTATAGATAAATTTCAACTAGTTTAGTTTAGTTAATAATAATCAATAAATCATTATATCGGATTTGTTGATTTTTTGGAGCTAAATGTAAATAGCTCGCTCGTATTGTGTTATAGAGTACAAAATTACACATACGATTCCAATTTGATTTAAATCGATAATCAAGAGCAACCTTACTGAATGGTTGTTGGAATCTATAACGTGATTGGTTAAAAGCTTATAAATGTTGCCATATTTTTTTTTTATTTACAATTAATAAGGATAGTTATAAAAATATTTATATAAGGCACGTACGCGTATAATTTGTACTTTTGAATATTTTAACAATACATCTTGCTAAAACACATAATTTTAGATAGGAATTTGAGACAATTGTATTCTAAAATACCGCCATAATTAGAACCGTAATAAGTTGTGAATGATAATGATTAGTTGATAACAATGCTTCATAAGAAAACGTATTCTTTTGTTTGTAAATTATGGTTTGTTATGTTTTTGGCAGACTATTACCAGCGTCGTTCTGAAGGTTAAACAAAAGTTGCATGCAAATCTAGAGCGCACGTTTCTTTGTCATAAATGTCAAACCATCGTTGGTATTTTCATCAATTACGGGTGTGCTTTCAAACCTGATAAGTAATGGATTGTTACAAAAATAAATATTGTGTAATAACACCTACTCATTCAGAAGTGGCAGCAATACTTCTAAGACTGAAATAAAGTGAGGTAGACATGACGTACGCGTTATCCAATGTATTTAAAGATTTTTTTTTGTTATGGCGACAATAAGACTGATTTTCTGATATTAAGTCACAGTCATAACCACCAAAGCCTAGTATTTTTGTTTTATGTTATTTATGTGTGTCAAGTCTTTAAAAGAAAGAAAAAGAAAGTAAGAATTTATTATCACACACATTCAACCACACGTCACAATGAAAAAAAAAGTAGATAAAAATACTATGCAAGGAACAACAATTGAACATACATAAAATATTATAAACGCAGTGTGAAGCGCTGTGTTGCTAATAGGAGCAACACTCAGTATATATTGTTCAAGCATATTGCTTTAACACTGATTTTCCGCTCTACACATCAACAACACACGTTTAATAGTCTGATACCTCACACTACTATCCAACATTTACAAGCACCAATCTAGCAATCTAAATGATTTCCGTTAGCAGTAGAGTCGTCACCTCTCTACGCCACAGTCTAGTCTATTCGTATTACTTATTCAGAATATGTTCTGTATCTGTAACTTCAGTAATTACCTGTTATCAGCAATAGGCCTCGTTGAATTTTTCACGTTTTCCTATTGTACTTTTTATTGGATTTTAAAATATCATCTTGTTCTATTTTTCTTTAATTAAGAAATTGTACGATAATATTTATATATGATGTAGAATGTTACAACGGACACATGATAAGTTTATGAAAGTATTACCAACTTAAAAATACTTTTAGTAGATATGAAATATTTAAATACAAACAAAAAATTAGAAAATATATACTGACTCGTTTTCTATTTTTCGAAATGACTAAGATGTTGCTTACCGCGAGGTTTTTACAACTTCACCGGGCTATAACTGACTCTTATTTCTTTCCATTCGATGCGTGGATGAGTCCATAAATGTGTGATTCGGTATTTAAATATGGCCGTGTCTACCTCAGTTTGTCTTTGGTCTTTTGTATTTGCTATTTAAAATATAATTTATGATTAATCAATATTTTGACATCTTCATAGCTCTGTCATTGAATCAGTTAAAAATGTTTATTATGTTGTCAGTCTCTTGAATAGTTACGATCACTGTAGCAAGAAGCAACGAGTGCAAGCTCAGATATTGTTTGTTTGTAAAAACTGTCTTATACGTAGGTCCTATATCACCTCTGTGGTCTTATAGCGGTCTGGCGTCGGACTTGACTTTTTGAGGTCCCGGGTCGTGCAACGAAAAATAGAAAATGCTTTTTTCTTTACATTTTCTGATACGAAATAACGTTTCCCGGGATTGGCTATATACCTGGTTGGCGATAGGCTTGCCAGCTATCACATGTGGGACTTACTGTCTTCGGCTAGTCCCCTTGTTGTGCCTCTGCCCACCTCTTCGGGGATATGGGCGTGAAGATACTTTTATACATAGGTTAAGAGGAAATAGTTACTTTTTGTAAGTAGGTACTCTTGGATTAGTTTTATAACCATGCCCGCTGCGTTTATGGGGAGAATGTTTTATATCGAAATTTATGACGACGCTAATTTTGGCGGTACTTTTATATACACTGAAGTCGGAGTTTCTGTCATTCGTTTGTTAACCATATTTTGTTCTTCTGTTTCTGTTTTGATTTTGTTGAATATTGTGTTACCTGTAAAAAAATTGTACATGTTTTATCCGGGCTAGTTTAGCCTCCACATTATTGGCTCTCATATCCTCTTCCGCGACGTTGAGCTACCGCTAATGTGGCCTTCTTCAAGATCAAGTTTTTGGTAGTATTCCATCTCAATATTTTCATGTAATTGATCATATCAAAAACTACTCTCTATTGTAATCTAAATATATCTCCCAATAAAGGTACGATGGAGACGAAACTCGTTAGAAGAATTCAAGTATTCTCGTATCCTTTTATAATATTTTGATATAAGTCGGGTACAAGTACACACTTGACATTCAACTGAGAACTCATTTATTGAAATCGGTTCAATAACTTTGACACTAGAAAGGTACACAATATATAATAGTAGCGGCTCGCCCCGGCTTCGCACGGGTATAAAATTTACATATAAACCTTCCTCTTTAAGCACTTTATATATTGAAAAAACCGCATCAAAATCCGTTGCGTGGTTTAAAAGATTTAAGTGTACAAACGGACATAGGGCAGAGAACGCGACTTTGTTTTATACCATGTAGTGAAGTAAAGTAAAGTATCTTCACGCCCATATCCCCGAATAAGTAGGCAGAGGCACAACCAGGGCACCCACGACTAGCCGAAGATACTAAGTCCCACAATGTGATAGGTGGCAAGCCCATCCGCCAACCGGGCACATATCCTATCCCGAGCAACATTTTTTTATTAGAAAATTGGAAAAACCCAATTTTCGTTTTGTTGCCCGACCCGGGATTCGAACTCGGGACCTCATGCAGTCAAGTCCAACAACTAAACCCCTAGACCACAGAGGCGATACTATGTAGTGATAAATTATATTGACTTAAGGATCCAAAAATAGCCGTGTTGGTACGGGTGTGTCCCCTGTGTCAAATAATTTGTCTTCCTGCCAGGCAGCACTTCGGAAGCAAGTATTGATAATATAGGTTACTAGCTGTTGTCCACGGCGTTAATGGTCATACAGGAACTATCCTATGTGTTAATGCAAATCATCCTTTATGTGTGTGCCAAATTTCATAAAAATCAGTTCAGCAGTTTTTGCGTGAAGGAGTAACAAACAAACATACAAACTTTGTCATCCTATTAATATTATAAATGCGAAAGTTTGTAAGTATGGATGTATGGATGTTTGTTACTCTTTCACGCTCGAATGGCTGAACGAATTTGTCTGAAATTTGGAAGACAGATAGACTGTGACCTGGATTAACATATAGGCTATTTTTAATCCCGATCGCACACCGGGTTTCTGTGAAAACGCGGGCGAAGCCGCGGGTAGCAGCTAGTTTATAATATTAATAGGATTGGATAGGGTTACCAGAAGATGAGTGGTTGCAATGGAGCAACTTACCCGTGTAAGAATCCACCGCCTTACCTCCTTACCTATTCCTGTCGCCATGACTGTCATGTTCCGGAGAAAGGGTTGTTAGACACCCTGGCGACAGGACGTAAAACATCTCTGAAAAGAGCCTTGTTTATCAAGAAAAAGTATCTTCTGTCGCCATGACTGTCATGTTCCGGAGAAAGGGTTGTTAGACACCCTGGCGGCAGGACGTAAAACATCTCTGAAAAGAGCCTTGTTTATCAAGAAAAAGTATCTTCAGGTCCGTATCCCCAAAGACGTAGGCAGAGATCCATTCAGGGCACCCACGACGAGCCGAAGACACTAAGTCTCACAATGTGATAGTTGGCAAGCCTATTGCCAACCGGGCACATATGTCATTCCAAACAACGTTATATTTTATTACAAAACTGTAACACCACTTTTTTTGTTTCTCCCCCCCGGATCGAATTCTAGACCTCACGAAGTTAGGTGCAACACCAAACTGCTACCTGTTGCTGCAACCTAAAATAGTATAAAAAACGTTAAAGTGCTATCGAATTAAAATTCTCGTAAAAGAGTCAGCCTTTAGGCGTAGGCCTTTGGTGTCTCTAGGCGGCGTAAATTTATTACCATCAGGAAATCCGTCTGCTTGTTTACCTTCCAATATAAAAAAAGAAAGTTTCGGCATTATCTAGTAATAAGACCAATGTCGATTTCCTAAAGTCGTATGTTGGTTACAAAAAGAATATCATCTAATATCTGGGTATCGAATTCAAATAATGCTGGAAAAATCTTCACATAGAGTCATGTAAAGGAGCGGTCGGACAGCTTTGGCATTATCTAGTAATAGGGCCTTTTGAAATGTCGACAGTCGTTATTTCCGGATTGTTACCGATTTCTCCACACAACATCAACTATGTGACGGGCAGTAACTGGTGACGGGTTTTCGGGGACATTTTTTCTTTAACCGATCAGGTCAAATTTATTATTATCCTACTAATATTATTAATGCGAAAGTTTGAAAGGATGTGTGTGTGTTTGTTACTCTTTCACGTTCGAATGGCTGAAAGGATTTGTCTGAAATTTGGAACACAGATAGATTGTGACCTCGCTTAACATATAGGCTACTTTTATTTCCCATCGCACAATGGGTTCCTGCGAAAACGCGGGCGAAGCCGCAGGTAACAACTAGTGCGGTCATTATCGAGAAAACTTTTCTCGTTTGTGGTTTACAGTGGACAATTATTTTGCACAGGGTTGCGTCGAATCCAGTTTGTATAATCTAGTATATTTATTCATCTTCACGCCAAGTCCCTTACGAGGTAGGCAGAGTGTATCAAGTGCCAAATGTGACGATCCTTGCAGAGCTATCTAGCTTCCTTCACTTTCCTTAATCTAGTTGGAATAAAAAAATGACATTTTTTTCATTGGAAAAGTACAGCCATACACTTAAAACTGCTTTACAGTTAATGCTTAGCAGAATTATCACCTGTCTTTAATTGATTTTGGTTCCTATCGCGAATTAAGAATTTAATTTTGTTTTTTTTTTATATATATATATTTAAACTAGCCGACCCGGCGAACTTCGTATTTCTTGACATTATCAGCTATTAACAGTTTGTACTAGGATTAAAGCGTCGTTTTTCCAATTTTAGCTGCAATTTTAATAGCTATTTTCATAAGAATCTTCTCCTGACAATAACTAACACAATAAAAACAGAATCAGCAAAATTGGTCCATCCGTTCAGGCGTGATGCGATTATCACGCGAACTGGAGATTCAGTTTTAGATATATAGTTTAAATATATATAGTTTAAGTTTAAATAGAATACAAGCTTCGATTATTAACGCTCACATTAACAACATGGAACAGACTATTATCACAACTATTACTATATTATTTCATTATTCACTTCATTCCCTCACAATGGTACTATTTTTACAGTAGACGGTATCTTATAATTTATTCAGCCACAATTCGTTTTCAGACTGCGTTGATATATTTATGTATACTAGTGGTCGCCCATTGGTCTAAATTCGACCATTTTCATATTTTAATATCCAAATTTTAATATCTTGTTGATAAGAACGCCATCTTCACTTCTCAAGACCAACTTCGTTGTTTCCTGAATAGTTATTGCGCCATCTGTGATCTTTTATCGTCAACATCAATATATTTGTTTGTGTGTGTCAAATGCATGGTAGTGTGAGTAATGTTTTATTTATTGATGTAATGTACTTTATAAGCATTATTATTAAAAAAATATTAGCGTTCTGCACTTCTTCTACACATAAACTGTAAGTGTGCCAAATTTCATGCTCCTCCATCATCGCAATTTTGGTAAAAAGGGGTCAAAAATTTTGGCATGACGTATATTAATATATAGATAGTAAATTGAACAAAGCTATAGTTGCATATGCAAACAACCCGAGAAATGAACGTTCATAAAACATTACAAGATCATATTTTTATAGGAACGAGAATTTATTCTGAGTAATCATAAACGTGAATATTAAGTGTAAGGATTTTTATTCGCTCTCGTTTTCGAGTATTTTATGTGTTTTTGCAATGTTTTATTTTATCAGACTGCAATTAATCGTTTGCATGCCGGAACGTGGATCCGCCCCAAGCAGTTATACTGCCGCGTTATAGTCGCGGTATACCAAAGGTTAAGTCTCAAATTCATCTCACTGTTTTAAAAATAAAAAGAGTTTCGAGAAAAGTAATCCTCTCGTGTTGGTCAGTCTTCTTTGTAGAATAGACTATCTGCCTTCCTGTCAGACATCTCGTAAGAGATAATTACCAACAAAACCTCTGCTTGTTAAGTGCCGGGCTGCAATTCGTTCCGGTAGGAAATCCACCGCTTTACTTTCCTGCCGCTATAATGACATTGTCATATTCCAGTGCAGAGGGTAGGGTAGCCGATATACTTGCACAATAATTGACCTGACACTTCGCCCACAAGATACCGATGAACCTGTATCTATAGGCCACACTTATCTTTTACCATCAGGAGAGTCGTGTGCTTGTTCGTTATGCTATTACAAAAAATGGGTCAACACTCATTATTGCCTATTCCACTCTAACATTAAGTACTTTGAATTATGGTAAAGTGGACGCTGATTGCTTAGTCACGACTTCCTTCATAAATGCGTCTGCGATATTACTTCCAGTAATAATAGCTTGTCTTTGAAATATAGTCAAACGCGTTCTGGATAGATATAGTGGCCACAATATGAGTAGGAAAAATTTTCACGACCGTATCTCCGAAGAAGTAGGCAGAGGCTCAACCAAGGCTCAAACGACCAGCCGAAGACACTAACTTCCACAACGTGATCAGCAGCACGCCTATCGCCAACTGGGCTCTATGAAAAGAGAAAAACAGATAGTTTGTTTTTTTTTCTCCAAAAATTGTTGATGGAGTATTTTAAGTATGTAATCACATCATAGCCGAATTTTACAATTTATCTACAAGATGAATGGCTGTAAGTTACATTAATACGAATTTGTTTGTTTGTTGTTTTTATAATAAACTAGTTGTCTATGGACGTTGATATAAATAAACTAAAAATGTTTTTTTGTAAAGGATTACAATATATAAAAAATTAATAAAGATTAATTTTTATGTACCCTCTCTTGACAATAACTTTACTTCCTATTAAAAAACTAACATAACAAAAAAACAATTAGCGAAAATGATCTACCCGTTCACGCGTAATGCAGATGATCAAGGAAAATAGGATTCATTTCTTCATATATACTATACTTGTATATAATATAATATACTATACTTCATATATATACTATGCTATACTTGGTTGTAACTTATGATGCAAAAAAAGATCAACACACACATGTTTGTGAAATCTAATTTGATATAGAAACGGACGAACAAAAATTAATATTAAATTATTAATGGAGCCATAACACTTCGTAAAGTATCGTCGGTAATGTCGCGAATACCCATTTACACCCTTACCAGCTGACTCTCAAATGTCATCCTCGTGGAAGTCGCGTAAGAAGTCTCCTTAAGGCAATATGGCGTCTATTGATGGGACGTGACGCTAAAACAAAAGCTTTAAGTGGGACTAAAAATACATTGTTTAGGAACGATGAAATTATGTTAACTAGAATCCCCGGTTGCTAAGGTTCTATATTTTGTTATTCTTTGTAATAAAGTTTAATAATAATTCATTCTTTTGTCACTATTGAGAAAAGAAGTAATATTTTTAATCAAACCACGAGACACTTACGCGGAGCTGTGGAGATTCTGGTTACAATTTTTTTATAATAACGGTACTTAGTGATTGAATCGCCTGTGTGGTCTTGCGGTTCAGGTGTTGGACTTGTCTTCATGAGAACCCGGGTTCAATTCCCGGGACGGGCATCAAAAAGAAAATATGTTTTTTCCAATTTTCTAACAAAAAAAATTATTAGGGATTGGATGTGTTAGGCGATAGGCTTGCCACCTATCCCACTGTGGGACTTATTGTCTTCGGCTAGTCGGCTATCAGAACCAGGGCACCTGCCCTGGTTGTGCCTCTGCCTACCTCTTTTGAGAATGGGCGTAAAGATACTTTTTTTTTACTTCCATTGTTTTTACTTGAACAAATTACTTAATAAATGCACAGTTTTTTCCATTCTAAACTGGATTTAAAGTTTAGAGCTCTTACTACGAGTTTATTGCACTGTACTCGCTAGCGACTATGTAAATGATTTCAAGGATTAAAAATTTGAACAGCACATGCTGTTCAAATTTAACAAAGAAAGAAATGTTCAGACCAGAAGCGACTATAGATTTGATACGTAAATTACCAAAGCGCATAGTTAAAGTCTTAGCAGCGGCAATAAAAACATATATATGCATCGTTAATTCAATTAGTTGCTTTATTCTCCTTGTAACCAGCCAGATCTGACATTTAACAGAAAAAGAATATGTAATCCTAATTAAATTGTCTCCTTAAAATATAGTTGCACGGAATTAAGTCATACAATTATAATTGTTACACCAATATTTGACAATTTCTCTATTTTGGATAGGTGTTCTGCAAACAGGTGAGAGCTAAATTTGGAGTAAGAAATGTGAACGCCTGCTTTTTTCTGTTTGATTTAACAAAGAACCTGTATCTTATCTAAACAAAGCTTATCGAACCTTTCAAGTCGGTCTATAAATAAACGTCACGAACCTCAAAACCCCATAAAGACATTTTTGCAAGAGGGATTAACATAATTAAATATAATGGCTTTCTTGCATGTCTCCAACGATTACTAACATTTTGCTGTTTTCACATTGAAAATTAAACAATGTTGTGTTTAAACTGCGACAGATTTATGAAAATGTCATTACCATGCCGCATTGATGGCATTCAATCTATTTTCCTATGTAGAGGCCAAGCTTTTTCGGATTTCATTGTTTCGTGAAATTTTACTTCGAAATGGTAGTATAATTTAGCGATACCCGGTTTTTATACTCTGGAAAAATGTAAATCATAAATGTGAGTCTGGCAGTGATGTTATTTAATTATCGATGCTTTATAGAATAAATCGATTCAATTACACATTTATATCGAGTCTGATTGCGTATGTATCGATGTCCCAAATCGGTTTTATTAACAGTATTTAGTCAAACTTTTTAATAACCGGATAGAATATTTTATTTTCTGGGATTAGGTAATATGTTAGATTTGGAAATAGAAATATTAAAATTATTAATTATTAAAATCTTTCCTACTAAAATAAAACTGTTAGTATAAAAGTTCGTGTACATAACTTCTAACAAAATCAATGCATTTTTATGTATTTTGAAGCAATAAAAAATACATACATACATAATTGTATTCAAAATTATAGTTTCTTATGAATAATTTAAACTCAAGAAAACAACACTCTAGTTTTCATCAGCGCTAAACCAGTTGCTGCTAAATTTAAGAGTGCCTAAATTTAATTTTAAAAAAATCAAAATTTAATTCGGTACTCCATACACAGCTGCAATGTCTAACATAAAAACGTACATGTCGAATTTAGAATATCCTCAGTTTTTGTGAGTTGAAAAAATCTTGATTCACTAAGTCATTAGAAAAACTGCTAATACATAAATCTGTCCATTAATTTCTGCACAAATTTGAAATATTAGAAACAACCAATCATTACTAGAAAAACAGCACAACTTGCAAATCAATAACGCTGGCTTTAGTCCTTGGAGTACATTCAGGAGCCGTCAAGTGTTTTGGTGCAGAGCATTCGGAGCGTTTAAAAGCTGCCAGTAATCTCGACTCGTGCTTTGTTCACTATGCAAGAGTTGTTTCACAGGTTGTGAACTTTGCGGCCGACCGCGTGCCTGCCCCCTCGCAACGATTGATGGCTCTTTCTACTAACGTCTATTCATTAGCAGTTAGTTGTGCTAAATATATTTTACACTGTTGGCTCAACTGATTTATCTAACTGATAATCTTTGTTCTATTTTAGATGCGCAATAAACTAACCATTACCATCGACATCTGCTGTTGTAGTTTATCTGTATAGTGTATACTGTTATCTGTCTAGGAGGTATAATATTAGGTGGATTTTCTGATGGTTGGAAATATGCGTATGTACGCAAAAAAATTGATGATAACCAATAAGAAAATCACAGTTTTATAATAGCCTATCTTAACAAAACCATGCTTTTTAAATAACAGAATATGTTTCAACTATAAATAAATCCCTGTAATTAAACATCAAATCGATTTTAATGAATCTTAGAATATAAGTGTATCTATAATAGTTATAATAGTAGTAACGTACAGAAGACGCACTCGTGTACAAAACGTAAGTAAATTTGAATCATTTGACTTATAGCAAACATTTATATTACGCTAAGCGAATAGACCCGACTTACGTAAAAACTCACGTATGTCAATCAAAATTTATACCTAAAACGACAATAGCAAGGTAAATGACATAATTTTTCTAAATAAACTCGGCTAGCGTCAGCAGCCGACCCCTAGCGAATGTCAACTCGGACGTAAGACTCTCCAAGAGGTACACTTGAATGTACCTAATCTGCAAAATGCAAACCCACATGCCTTTAGCCTGATATCTAAAGGGTTGCCACATGAGATCCTAATTACTTATAAACACCTATAACGCCGCCGCCAACAGCTAGTTGTAAAATAAAATGAAAACTGCTTATGTTCAAAAAAAAAAGCCGAACATACAATTTGCACACTCACGATAACTAAAAGTCTTAAGTACTTCTACAATCATCTGTGTAATTACCAAAAAAGGAGGCCTCTGCTCGTGACATGATAAAACTGGACTCGTCATTTTAAGTACATATAGATACTAATCGTTTCAACAATTTAAATGTTAATTTTGGTAATACACGTCGTTATAATGTGATGTAGTCGACATAGCCGCGTTTCACGATCATTCAGCCGTTTCTTGATAATTAACTAGACAAACATGGCTATCGTTCTCGGACTGGGCTCGAAAGCGTTCGTAAATGATATTACAGTAGGTATGTGTAGAGGTACAGACGATACGCCGGTGTTTCGGAAGCATCGTTTTATCGTCCGTAAACATCGATGTTGAAATTATAAAAACATCGATATTTTTTCATTATATACGATGTTTTGTTGCAGCGATATTTTTGAAGACCACTTACTGTGATTGTGTCATTAGTAACTGCGCATATTTTTCTATTTTGTGCATTGATCGCAACAAGTGTTTTCTCCCGTGTTGGTCCGAGCTCCTTTGCAGAATAGATCATCTGTCTTCCAGCCAGGCAGCTCGTAAAAGGCGAGCATAGGCTTACCATTACTACTACCGTGACATCTGTCTAGGTGGTAGAGTTTTGCAGCGACTCGCCCAGATTGGTACCACCGCCTTACCTATCCCTGCCACCATAACGTTCAATGCTTGCCGTTGACGTGTTCCAATTCGGTGGGTAAGTTAGCCGGTAAACTTACTTTTGCTCGAGGCCTAAGATCCCGGCCTTAGGTTGGCAAAGCACCATTACCACCTTTGGTGTCTCGAGACGGCGTGAATTTCGTGAAAAAGTGGGTGAGTGAGTTAATTCACACACGCGCGTGTTACGCGTTAATCGTGTTCATTCCTAACCATGCTTAAAAATAAATATTGATAAACATACAACACCTATACAAGTAACACAATTTGAATTTTACCCCAAAATTAGCAGATTATAATTTGCTTGTTTTTTTATGATATTGGAAGACAAATAACCTGACGGATTTCCTGATGGTAGAAATTCACGCCGCCTAGAGACACTAAAGGTGGTAATGGTGCTTTGTCAACCTGAGGCATGGATGTTAGGCCTCGAGCAAAGTAAGTTTACCGGCAAGTTCAATGGCAAGCACTGATGTTATGGCGGCAGGAATAGGTAAGGTGGTGGTACCAATCCGGACGAGTCACTGCTAAATTCTACCAAGACATGGTAAGCCTATGCTCGCCTTTTACGAGCTGCCTGGCTGGAAGGCAGTTGTTTTACTCTGCAAAGAAGCCCGGACCGGCGATTCTAACTTCACTTTAGAAATACTTAAATAGATACCAGTATAAATTTAATAAACGCCCAGACCCGGAAATGCGGACATCTAACTGTTCAACAAACAAATGCGTGCCTCGTCAGGAATCGAACCCGTGCCTCGCGGTTAGTCACTGGAGTTAGGCATATGCGGTAACTCTATGTACCAACGAGGTGGTTAAACCTATTTAATTTATTTTGCAACTTGAGGCAATGAAAACGACTTAATTAAATCAAATTGAAAGTAGGAAACGTGTTATCTCTTTGTTTCATTGCAGTGCTGGCGGACCAAGACAGTTTTTTAAAAACATAGATATAAAACATCGATCGCTGTCTAGAAACATCGATATTTTCGGTACCGATGTTTCACTGTATAAAACATCGATGTTTTTTATGAACTATGTTGCATCTCTAAGTATATGTAGACACGGTCGAGACGTCGAGCGTGGCTCGAATGGCAAGCAATGACTATATGATTTAATATAGGCGTGTACATTCTATCTAGGCAATCTCTATGATACTCACGAACCGCAAATGGAGACAAAGCAACCGGCTTTATTAAACACGCCCTAAGGAGTATATTAAATGTTTTATTTATCATGCTTAGCAGAAATAATCTTTTAGAGGAGCGCATATTACATTTTATAATACTAAACTAGAGTTACTAATACAAAATTACTTATTTCTGTCGCAATAGACAAAGATTTATGTATTTTTTTATGATATTGGAAGGCAAACAAGCAGATGGATTTCCTGATGGTAAGAAATTCACGCCGCCTAGAGACACCAAAGGTGGTAATGGTGCGTTGCCAACCTGAGGCCGGGATGTTAGGCCTCGAGGAAAAGTAAGTTTACCGGTTACCCTATCCTCCGAATCGGAACACGTCATAACGTTATAGTAACAGAAATAGATAACGCGGTTGTACCAATCCGGGTGAGTCGCTGTGAAACTCTACCACCTAGTCAGATGTCACGGGGTTAGTGACGGTAAGCCTATGTCCGCCTTTTTCGAGCTGCCTGCCAGGAAGGCAGATGGTCTATTCTGTAAAGGAGCCCGGACCAACACGAGGGGGGGGGGCTTTTTTTTTAATATGGCTTCCAATCGTTTGCCACGACATTAGTCCTTGATTAGCAAAATATATAGCGTTCGTTAAAAAAGGAGTTTGGCGGTAAATTTGCAGGTCCTGTTATCGAGAGAATTATTTTGTTAGCCAACTTCGTACTTTCTAGTAGAAATCCATGTCATCACAGAAATCGAATGCATAATAGTTGTTAGCCTTTGTGGTCTAGCAGTCCGGTCTGGGACTTGACTTCATGAGGTCTCGGGTTCGATCCCCGAGTCGGAGAGCGAAAACAAAACGTGTCTTCAATTTTCTAATAAAAAAATAATGATGACTGGAATTGAATATGTCGCCATACAGGCTTGCCATCTATCACACTCAGTATTTTCAGCTAGTCGTGGGTGCCATGATTGTACCTCTGCCCACTTCTTTGGTTTTGGATGCGGGCGTGAAGTTACTTTTTTCAAGCTATTAACCTTTGAAAATTAGAAACAACGATGTTAATTACACACCGGTTTGTTTATGTCTGTTATCAAACGTCATACATTTCCGTTAACTACTATACTGATAACTAGCGGCCCGCCCATGCTTCGCACGGGTATAAAATATACATATAAACCTTCCTCTTCAATCACTTTATCTATTAAAAAAACCGCATTAAAATCCGTTGCGAAGTTTTAAACATTTAAGCATACATAGGGACAAAGAAAGCAACTTTGTTTATACTATGATGAAATGATCAAACTCAATTAATCGCTTAATAATAAAATATCTATAAAAATCGTTGCGATAAATTCTGATAGTCAAATTTATCAAGATCTATCGAGTGGCTCGATCATTCATTAACCTTCTGCATTGCTGAGGTCGGACTCGGTGCTGTCGTTTGATTTATTTTTAAAAATAATTTAATCCGAGCCGGATTGAACGGTATCCGTGAGTGCTCTAAATAATTGCTTTATAAAATGACGTGTTCAGTTTAATTGTACATTTTGGTAATATGTTTTTAATGAATGTAATAACTTAAGACTGTAGTAGTATCTTCACGCCCATATCACCTAAGAAGTAGGCAGAGGCACAACCAGGGCACCCACGACTAGCCGAAGACACTAGGTCCCACAATGTGATAGATGGCAAGCCTATGGCCAACCAGGCGCATATCCAATCCCGAGCAACATTTTTTTTATTAGAAATTGGAAATACCACATTTTCTTTTTGTTGCTCGGCCCGGGATTCGAACCCGGGACCTCACGAAGTCAAGTCCACCGCATGGTCCGCTAGACCACAGAGGCGATATAGACCACTTAAGACTAAGTGGTGGTATTGCGACGGTTGTCTAATATCTGTAGGTACCACTGACAAGCTAAGATTTTTTTTATATGTATATATATGGGAGTAGTAGAAACATAGCATATATTTATGATGTACATTTTCGTTTTGAGTTATACCTACTTAATTAACAATAACCCAAAAACCACTAGTCGCATCATGATAAAATTAATATCTAGGAATTATGGCCTTTTCAAAAGTATCGTCGAAATCAATTAGTAATTGGCCGAGTAATCGGATCAAAAACTAAAAATTAAAAAAAACACAGTTGAATTGTAAAGCTCCTCTATTTGGCGTCGTTTAAAACTGAATGTTCATTTTCACAGTATAATTAGCATTACCAAAAAATTTACCTTTGACCTACTTCCTTTTCTGTCATACTTTTAAAAAATATATGAATAATATAGAATCAAACATCACAGTCATTAATTGACCTATTGCAGTGCTGAGGTCGAATTCGGCGTTGTCGTTTGTTTTATTTTTAAAATCGTTTAATTTAAGCTGGATTGCTCGCTAGCCATGAGTGCTTCAAATAATTGCTTTAACAAAATGTTTTGCTTAATTGTACATTTTCGCAATGTTTTTTTTATAAAATGGATACTATAGCGTCTTTTTTATCTCTTTTACGTAATTTACGCTCATGGAAGTACCATTTTACTTAATCATTCGAAATTTAAAAGTCTCAAAAAAGAATTAACCTAAATTGTTTATAAATTGAACCTCACGGTCGCTGTTTGACCTTTTGCACTTTTAAGGTCGATCTCGTTGGTGTTTATTTTTAAAAGTAATTTAAATGGAGCTTGAGCGTTACTCATGAGTGCCTTAAATAATTGTTTTATAAATTGTGTACCCAGTCTAATTGTGCGGATGCGGGTAGTTGTAATGTTTCTTTGAAAAATTTGAATACTGAAGCTGGAATATTTAATTTGTAATTACTTTAGTATAATTGTCAAGCATGTGACTATGACTTTGTCCGTTTAATTCGTATGTGCGTAGTGTGTAGTACATATACGTGGTTATTTTGGTGGTATATCATTTTCTAGTCCGAAAACAAAAACACTTCTATCTAAAACATCTTTTGATCGGTGTTGACGTCACATGGTATATCTCATGACTAAAAAAATGTTGTGTCCCGAAGTCTTACATTTTTTACAATATTTTGCTTAAATATTGTATATTTGCTATACACATATATTACATTGCATATATATGCAATGTAATTTTCATTACACTTTGTTAGTTGATAATCTCTGTTTACATCAGAAGGGACTTGGCGTGAAGATATAAATGTTAGTCATTTCATTACGAAATAAATGCTTTTGTGACAGCTTTTGTGGTCGATTATCTCCTAAGATGATCCCTGAGAAATCGATCTAGCTGTTAGTTTAAAACCCAGACACGATAATACGTATTATTTGAAGAATAATATTATGTTAAGTGATAGGTACATAACATTTAAAATTATCCTTTATATTTATTACAAGTTTTTATTTAGTTACCTGTTCCGGTGGTTGTAAAGGAATCTTGGATTCAATAAATTCAAATCTGATCCATTTCAAGGTTTCCAAATGTTCTGAATTTTTGTGTGCATATGTAAGTCGTATGACAAAGCAAAGATATAGTAACATAGAGCTGATCTGATGATGGAACTAGACTGGCCATAGGAACTGCAAAAGTTCCAAACGCTATTTATTCTATCGCGTTTGGTCTTATTTGTTACCTCTTCTCAGGTCTACTGCTGGGAATAGCCCTCGAAAATAGAAGCTTGTCAAAAAAATATATTCACGTGACGTTTTCAAGTCAAAAAAATAACGAGAGGTAGGAACTAGGACCTACTTCAAAGATCCACTAAGTTAATTTTTATAACCATTTTTTTTAAATTAATTGTAATTATATCTGATATATAAAATTCTCGTGTCACGGTGTGCGTGTATGATTTCCTTCGAAACGGCTTGACCGATTCTCATGAAATTTTGTGAGCATGTTGAGTAGGTCTGTGAATCGGCTATCAACTATTTTTCATACACTTCAGTGTTGAGGGTGACTCACCCCAATTTTTTTTTTAAAAATATAGCAGCACAACGTCTGCCGGTTCAGCTAGTGTCCTTATACAGACAAATCACATCCAATGTCTGCGATAATTGTTTTCACGGTATTCACCTTGAGCCGGAAAATGTATTGTCCGTGTGTACATGTGTGATATGTGTAATTAGGTGGTAAATGAAGATCAAGGCCGGTAGCTCATTAGACGGCGTTAGTCGTCCGACTGCGCACGATCTAACAATATATTGGGACGGTGTTTTTTGTGAGTTATCTTTTCGCGCTCGACTTGATGTTTTTGTATCGTTTTTATTTCGTGAAGAGATATTTGTTGCCTGGTATAGTTTTATAAATAGGTGAGGTATGCGGATAGAAGTGTAGTATTATTCTTCAGAGGGCTTTGGCTGGACACGAAACAATGTTTTAATAATACTAGTGGTCGCCCATTGGTCGAAATTCGACCATAATACATTTTAATATCTTGTTGATAAGAACGCCATCTTTATTCTCAAGACCAACTACTTTGTTTCCAAACTTTTTAGTGTCCACCTGTGATCTTTTATCGTTATCATCAATACATTTGTTTGTGTGTGTCAAATGCATGGTAGTGTGGGTAATGTTTTATTTTTATATTTAATGTACTTTATAAGCATTAGTATTGAAAAATATTAGCGTTCTGCCCTTCTTCTATACATGAACTATAAGTGTGTCTAATTTTATGCTCCTGCGTCAGCGCAATTTTCGTAAAAAAGGGTCCAAAGTTTTGGCATCACGTATTAATATATAGATTATTTGTCAACACATGAAGAGCTTAAGTACTTGACACACATTAAAAAAGTAAGCCGAGCATCTAAACGCACGTATCCCTAAAGACGTTGGCAGAGGTTCAACCAGTTTAACAACGATTAGCCAGATATACTAAGTCCCACAATGTGATAAGTGGCAAACCTATTGCCAACCAGACACAGGTCCAATCCCGGGCAAAATTGTTTTTATTAAGTATAAAATTAAAAAAAATACATTTTGTTATTGTTGCCCAACCCGGGTATCGAACCCGAAACGTAATGAAGTCAACCAACAGCCGAACCGCTAGACCACACAGGCGATTGCCATTATTTTATAATGTATACCTATAAGGTCATTCCAAAATCTATTTATATAATATATATATACGAGTACATATATATTATATTTATATAAGTATACATATACTTACATAAAAATAGCACCACATTTCGCGTTGTCATCGCATCACGCCTGAACCAATATTTTTCATTCTTTCTTATGTTGTTGTCAGGTGAAGGATCATATGAAAATAAACGGGAAAAGTGCAGGGAAAACATTTTTTTTTATTAGAAAGCAAAAAAGCAAGCAAAGGTGGTAATGGTGCAATGCCAACCTGAGGCCAAGATGTTAGGCCTCGAGTTAAAGTAAGTTTACCGGCTACCTTACTCTCCAAACCGGAATACGTTATGACGTTATGGCGGCAGGAATAGGTAAGGCGGTGGTACCAATCCGGGTTCGAATCCCAGGTCCGGCAACAAAAAGAAAATTGGGTTTTTCCAATTTTCTAATAAAAAAAACGTTGCTTGGGATTGGATATGTGCCCGGTTGGCGATAGGCTTGCCACCTATCACATAGTGGGACTTAGTGTCTTCAGCTAATCGAGGGTGTCCTGGTTGTGCCTCTCCCTACCTCTTCGGGGATATGGGCGTGAAGATACTTTTGAAGATGTCAATCCGGGTGGATCGCTGCGAAACTACCACTTAACCCAAATTCTTAGATTTTCCTTTTATTACTTAAAATTTTCAGTAATATCATGCGATACGAAGTTTGCCTTGTTGGCTAGTACATATTATATTTATATTTTTATATAAAAACTAAAACTGTATTTTCTTTTGCAAACAAATTCTAGAAGCACGAGAAATATACAGATCTGAAATCTGTGCACAATTTAGTCGCGCAGCCGTGAAATCAAAATTTAATAAGATGTTCAACTTTCACGTTGCATGGTAAGTGTCGTGTCACGTTTCGTTCGGTCTTCGATTTCGACACACCTCTCAAATTGCCTCCCGTCTAAGGCTCTGCACTAGTTGCACTTAACGCGTAATTCACTGTTACAACATGTTAAAATGTTTCGCTATTTATTTACCAACCGTTGCAAAAGGACATAATGGTTGTAACTTTAAAACAACTTGACGGTGAATACTCGACATTGCAATTGTTAATAATTATGCACTAGCTACACTAAATCTGGAACTTAGCGACTTACCCCCCTTACTAATAAAAGTTACGTACCCGTTGAACTGGCGTGTAATTTATTTTTTTACTAGCAATAGTTAAGTTACACACGAGATAACGTGCGCGTAAAATTTATAAGGGGATTATTGTTTGGGTTATGGTTTGACCGGCTCGTTGGTCGAGGGGTTAGCGTACACGTCTAACACCACCGACCAACCGCGAGGCTCTGGTTCGATCCCTGACTGGAGTGGACATTTGTTTGGTGAACATTTAGTTTCGGTGTTTATTAGATTTATTCTGGTATCTATTTAGGTATTTCTATGTATTAGTTTCCTTGACTAACACCCATTTTAGGGTTAGATCAATTTGTGTAATTTGTCCCGGGATATTTATTTATTTAATATTATGCGTATTATTCTATAATTTACTAGCTGACTCGGCAAAAATTGTTCTGCTAAATTTTTAGTGTGATTTTAGTAAAAAAAATTGGGGGTCAGTCACCCTCATCACTTAGAGGTGTGAAAAATAGATGTTTTCCGATTCTCAGACCTACTCGATATGCTCGCAAAATTTCATGAGAATCGGTCCAGCCTTTTCGGAGGAGTTCAATCACGCAGACCGTGACACGAAAATTTTATATATTAGGTATAGAAAATGTAAGAATTTAAGAAATATTCAAACCTAGAAATACAACGTTAATCAAATACCTGTCCCTGTCGGAAACATTGAACCGATGAGCGGTCGAGTTAGGCAAGTCCGCTAACCCCTTGACTAACAAGATAGTAAGCAAGCAATCGTAAAGTATTTCACGCGTAAGAACCTCATCGTTCTGTATTGGTTCTATTCTTCATTAAATGGACCTTCATTACCTGCTGGCTAGTGATAATTATCACTTCTAGATTTGATATTTTAAATTTTTGTTTTATAATTTGATATTATAAGAAAAACTAAACCTATTTTGTGTGGTCAGTGTACTGTGTTTGTGTTAGCGAACATTTCCAAAAGGATGGTTTCCAAAGGTGTATTAGCAGCTGCAATAAACACTTTATCACAAAAGCGTTGGATTCCATTGCACCGAATTGTTTTTCGTATGGAGAGCCAGTAGCCACTCGGTTAGGGTTGCCACATCTTGGGTGTCTCCCGAAATTCAAGGACGTTTAACTTTTCTAATCTCAGGAGCTTTAAATTATTTCAAAACATACATACATCTGAATAGATGTGTGTTGGTATACGAAAAACTTTAGGAAACATTTTTTTGTTTTCCACAAATGACGCACAAAAGGCAATGATATTTTCTTATAACTTTTTTATTAACGTCCAAGATGAAGCTATTTTTTTTATTTACGTTCCTTTTTCGTTTAATATAAGATAGTGTTTTTGTTGTAGTGGAGTGTTTTTGTTTGAAATTCAGGTTTTTGGCAATATTTTTTGTTTGTATGATCTGGTAACCCTACCTACTTGGACAAGTTGAATTCTTGCTCTCTAAAAACGTCCGTCTCTAAATTTAATCTTTCCACCGAGAACAGAGGATGAAAAATGCTGTCGTGCGCCGTCCATTAGGCAAAGTATATTTTTAGATAGTGCTCTCGGCTTCATAAACTTTCATTCTGCTTCCAGTTGAATCGTATTTATCGTCAACACGCTCACTTTTTTAACCAACTGTCAAAAAAAAGTGGTCGCTCTCGAATCGCTATATTTTTTACGTAAAATGCTAATTAGTTTCGTGGACCGAATGGATTTTTTTTGTTGGTATAGGTATATATTAGATTTCAGGTAGTCCCATGAGATTCCTTAAAATTTAAGATTTTAACGAATCTCATGGGACTACCTAATGTTTTTTGAATGTGCATTCTTAAAAATACTACGGATAATAGTAGGGGAGCCCGCGATGCAAAATGTGTAGTAACTCCAGCGTAATTTGGACCCATTGCACTTTGTCGATTAAATAGTGGAGAGTAAAAAAGGTCATGCAAGGTTTTTCTTTTTAGCGGTGCGTTAAGTGTCTAGAAGCTAAAATAGCAATTTCAGTCACTTGATCATAGCCGGACTCATCAAATATTAATAATATATATCCCTAATGTGTCTCCGATGACAGAAATATGCCAATCAGGCAGATTGCTGTAATAGACAATTAACACATATGACTTGGTTTTTGAAAGTTTATGAACCTCCTACGCCCGTACGTCTTGTTCAAATCATCAGAAAATTCAAACATAGACTTGTTGGCATGTAATAAGGCCGCCGTACTTTAATCTGACACGCTCGAGTATATTTTCAAGCAAAAAAAAATTAGACAGACAACCCTACATGCGCGTCTCTATGTAGAGATTTGATACATAATGGAGGTGTTCAACAATGGTACAGGGTATCTCCCATACCTTAATCTGACGCGCCTGAGTTAGTCCAAAAATCCCCTCTTGGGCTCCCCTACTATAAGAAACAATTCGAACATAAGACCAAAGAAAGTTAAGTGGAAAAAAAAAATACGTTATTCAAATTGAAGACGGTTTTTTTGCAATTGTACCGAGTTTAAATTACATATACATTATGTAATGACGACGTTGATGGTGAAATAACTGCTCACTTTCTTTCGGCGATAGTAATTGTCTTGTGTCAATCACGTTTGCTTCTGTGGTGAATTCGATATCGGCTTTCAACCAATTAGCGTGTTCGTTTCGTATCACGTGTCCCGCTATCACTCGCTTATTGGATGATAGACAGATGCTGTAACGAAATATCTCATGGCTTATTTCATAACTCGTCTCAAAACATAATTATCATGTTAAGACTTAACACTGTTCGAAGATAATATACGTTTGAACTTGAGTCCAGTAAAGTTACCCTGGAATCTCGATTCAATAGAAACTGAATATTGGCTTCTTGCCCATATCCCCGAAGAGGTAGGCAGAGCAACAAACAAGGCACCCACGACTAGCCGATGACACTAAGTACCACAATGTGATAGGTGGTAAGCCTATCGCCAACCGGGCACATATCCAAACCCGAGGAACATTTTTTTTTATTAGAAAATTGGAAAAACCAAATTTACTTTTCGTGTCCCGACCCGGGATTCGAACCCGAAACCTCATGCAGTCAGGTCCAACACCTGAACCGCTAGACCACAGAGGCGATTTATTTTTTGGAAATTGGCATCGGGTATGTTATTTTAGGCTTTGAACCCAAGATCAGCGAATTTTTAACAATTGCTTTTTAATTTTGGATTATCAATACTGCTGTCAATGTTGAACCTCGACTTTACTGTCAGTATTATAGGGTTTTCCTTAGGTGTTATTATATATAATATTTTTTTGAAATATTATTCGACATCTTAAGACATCTAAAATATTCGAAATTATTATAAAATTGACTTGTGACGTGTTATTGTAATTATAATGCTCTAGCTTAGCCGACAGATGTCCCGTCCTAAATATGAATATTAACTTTTTAGTCATATGAATCTCGTGATAATAACCGATACAATATAAAAAATAAAAATAAAAAGTATCTTCCCGCCCTTATCCCCTAAGAGGTAGGCAGAGGAACAACCAAGGCACCCACGACTAGCCGAAGACACTAGGTCCAACGATGTGATAGGTGGCCTATCGCCGATATCCAATCCCGAGCAACATTTTTTTTTATTAGAAAATTGGAAAACCCAATGAAAGAAAATTGTCTTGTTGTTGCCCGACCCGGGATTCAAACTCGAGATTTCATGCAGTCAAATCTAACATCTGAACCGTTAGACCACAAAGGCGATAAAAAATAGTTCTCAAAATTGGCCGATTCGTTCATGTGTGTTGCGAAGACTTAGGGAAATAAGGCTTCGGTTTTACTTATAAAATAGTTGGAACAGCCACTAATATGAAGGTTTTGTATATGACACTTTATCAATTTCATTTGTCAATTTACTATATAATATTGCAAGTTCTGTAAAAACTATGTATTTTTATCTTCATGTTGTAGGTACTACTCGGGGGCGAAAAGTATACCTACTTGTTTTCTTTTTATATAATGATATTGAGAGGCAAACAAGCAGACG
>NJDC01002407.1:120041-135671 GCA_002245475.1 Calephelis virginiensis
CTATCGCCGATATCCAATCCCGAGCAACATTTTTTTTAATTAGAAAATTGGAAAACCCAAATTGTCTTGTTGCCCGACCCGGGATTCAAACTCGGGATCTCATGCAGTCAAATCCAACATCTGAACCGTTAAACCACAGAGGCGATAAAAATAGTTCTCAAAATTGGCCGATTCGTTCATGTGTGTTGCGAAGACTTAGGGAAATAAGGCTTCGGTTTTACTTATAAAATTGTTGGAACTGCCACTAATATGAAGGTTTTGTATATGATACTTTATCAATTTCATTTGTCAATTTACTATATAATATTGCAAGTTCTGTAAAAACTATGTATTTTTATCTTTATGTTGTAGGTACTACTCGGGAGCGAAAAGTATACCTACTTTTTTCTTTTTTATTATGATATTGGAAGGCAAACAAGCAGACGGATTTCTAGATGGCAAGAAATTCACGCAGCCTAGAGACACCAAAGGTGGTAATGGTGCGTTGCCAACCTAAGGCCGGGATGTTAGGCCTCGAGCAAAATTAAGTTTACCGGCCACCTTACTCTCCAAACCGGAACACGTCATGACGTTATGGCGGCAGGAATAGGTAAGGCGGTGGTACCGATCCTGGCGAGTCGCTGTGAAACTCTACCACCTAGTAAACCTGTTTCTTTATTTAGGATTAGAAATTGAATGGTAGTGATAAAGTTATAAGTACTGGACCTCTACTTTCCTTGTGTCCTGTTTTAACGACTCAAAAAAAGGAAGTTCTCAATTCCATATTTCTCACGCGATTTTATGGCCAAAAGCCAACTGATTTGTGTTTGATTTATGAGTAAACATTTATGCAATATCACTACATAGTATAAAACAAACTCGCTTTCTCTGTCCCTATGTACCTTTGTATGCTGTAATCTTGGAAATTACCCAAAGGATTTTGAAGCGGTTTTTTTAATAGATAAAGTGATTGAAGAGGAAGGTTTATGTGTACATTTTATGCCCGTGCGAAGCCGGGGCGGGCCGCTAGTTAAGTTTAACTCAAAAACCACTAGTCAGGTCGTCGTGAAATTAATATGGGACAACCTCGGAATCATAACCTATCTTTCTAAAAAAGAATAATCGAATAGTAGTACCTAATGAAATAGTTTGTTTTGCAGTTTTACTGCTTTTAATCATTTCGATTGCACCTAGTATGATATTAATATTCTCTCTATATGGTATTAATCTTCTAAAAGCAGTACTAATACTAGATGTATAGATGGCTAATTTGTCTAATGGCTTCTAATGTATTTGTTTCGCCAAGAGATGTAGGTATGAGATGTACTATTACACAAGGGGTACATATCATAGCAAACATCTGTTAACTGTACAAACATTTTTAATTTTAATCGCAATCTTTTCATGGTTACCTATTACCCTTTTTTTGCGTAGGGGTGTGAAGATACATCATTCGCTAGTAACATAATCTACTAGGATTGCAGAATTATTCCTCTATTATAGTCAGTTCGAGTAGGTGGTAAGAGTCACATGAACTACTCGTTCGGTTTAATACCACTGCGTTGCGATGACCAGAGGAAATAGAGATTCATTCATTTTTATATAAATAGATTAGCCGATCCGACCCGATGTAAAACAAGAATAGCCGAAAATCCATTTACGGTGATACGATGACCAAGGAAATGGCTATCATTCTTATAAATACGTACTAACTTATATTATTATTACATTTTGGTTGTTGGCCGTCTCCTTGGTCGAGTGGCTAGCGTACACGCCTTACTACGCCGACGAACCGCGAGGCTCGGGTTCGTTTCCCGACGGCGGCAGGCATTTGTGTGATGAACATTTATTTTTTTGCATTTCCGGGTCTGGGTGTTTATTAAATTTATTCTGGTATCTATTTAAGTATTTCTATGTATTCGAATCGTTGACTAACACCCATAACATAAGCATACAATTTGCTTACTTTGGGGTAAGTTTCAATTTGTGTAACTTGTCCAGGGATATTTATATATTATATATTTTTTTGGCTTATAATAATATAATCAAACTTCATCAGCCTTTAACCTGTAAGCTAGCCGCTATTAACGAGTATCGTCAATTAATCCCTCGTTAAATGGAAACAGAATTGACTTTTCCCACTTAGTATATTCCAAGTCGTCAATAAAAAATACCAGGGATGGTTGGCTGTGGGCGGGGATCGTGCGGCGCATTCCAACATGCCGCGCATTTCCATCCGATATTGCGTCGCTATTATGCCCCGCTAGAGGGCGCGCTACCCACCCCCCACTTTAATTAAACGATGAGGCCCGACACGTCTCAGCCAGGACCGTGGCAAGCCCCATAAATGTCTTCCAAGTTAACATGTGGACGGTCCATCAATGGTAATATACATTTACTTTCGCACAAAAACGTTTTTGCTAAATGATTATCCGAAATTTGATTTTGATGTTTTTGGTCTAGTTGTCCGGTGTTGCGTTGCGTATGGGACTATGTGAGGGCCCGAGTTCGATTCTCGGCACGGGCAACAAAAAAATTAATCAATTTTCCAATAATAATAGCATTGCCCGAGATTAGATATGTGCCCGGTTGGCGATAGGCTTGCCATCTATCACATTGTGGGACTTCGTTCGTGTCTTCGGCTACTCGTGGGTGCCCTGGTTGTGCCTTTGCCTACTACTTTGGGGATATGGGCGTGGAGATGCTTGTTTGTATAAAAAACAAGGTTGGCGATATGTTTGGCACGTTACCACATTGTGGCACTAAGTAGTACTTTCGATTAATCATGGTTGCCCCGGTTGCTGTTGCCTAATCAACCTTTTCCATGGGTTCCCCACAGCTACGTCCACGTATTAAACTCATCTAGCTCTCCCCTATCTAGGTATCGAAATAACAAGTACCCTGTCACTCTTCAGTTGTCTTTAGTATTTGTCAGGAGAAGGTTTATGTTAAAAAACCGATTTTGACTATATGAGCATTATAATTACAATAATACGTGACAACGTCTGTCGGTTTAGCTGGTTATACTGCAGTTTTGATTTTGTGCTAAAAAACTGATCATTTGAACGAAAAAGTCCATTTAAGGCATGATATGCCTATGTGATAACTTACATCACGATTAATCAAGGCATTCTTGCGGTAAATACAATTTAATAATCATTGTTAAGTATTTAATTACTTTGCATTTTAAAGTAAGAAGTCTACATGTGTAGATCTCATTAGTAAACGTGATAAAGTAACAAGTTCAGTACTCTGAAGTTAGCAATGCTAACAGATAACAGTTGAAACTAAGGAGGTGCTTGAATTCTAAGTTGTACCTATACATATCAGCCTGTGTACCCATATTAACTTTTAAACTCTGAAACAATGATTAACTGTTGTTTTCTTATGTTTTCAGGTAATTATTTCTGTCTTCGATGTTACCAACTTTGGTAAGTTTTTGTAACAATATTGGAAGATATGGAAAGGACCTTTAATTAAAGCAAGCGTAGCCTTCAAAGACCATATTTGCTATAGGTGCATCGCGTTGTGGGCGGGGTGCTGGACCTATTATGCAAGTTTTTCTTATAACCAAAACCTCGGACCAAAACACGACAATGCTAAACACAAATTTTAATACAGGCGCAGGAGAGAAATCTTATCTGTTCCGGTGTATCCCTACCCTTTTTTTTTGAATGACTAACTTGTTGCTAATCTTACGATTTTTTGCAACTTTACCGAACTTTATATCCCTACCCAGAAAAAGACCTTGCATTACACTGTCCCAAGTTGAACTTTTTTTTCTTTCTTTCTGTATTTTACCAGTGATCTTTTTGGTAGTGTAAACTAAGCTCAACTCTTGCTGGCAGGCAGATGTTTTATTACCAGGACAAATTATAACTAAATATCTAACGCTATTGAAGGAGTAAGGAACTTGGTGTGAATAAATGTATGGTATATCAATAAATATTAAACTAGTAGTTTGTACTAACAAATGCATTCTACATGTTATATCGGATGGTAGGTCTTTATTGCCTGTAATCAACGATTAATCCATAAGTTGAAACACTAGCGGTTTGTTTAAAGTAACTAAGCGTTTCTCATATTTTCCAAAAATGTTCAGAGTTAACTAGTTAGATATTTTATTATTCCTACAAAAAAAAACTACCATCCGTAATTATAACGACTCGTTTCGTGAATACAGGAATATAAGTAATCACTATAGAAATGGCTGGCTAAAACAATGTGTAATTTAACAGCATTAACCTCCATACCCGACGTATCCGTAATATAATCCGCACGTCTCGCCCCCCAGCCTATAATGAGCTCCACAGGTCTCATGTACTCGGCTTTGGAATATAATAAACTCCTCCTTATCTGTTTCCATTTGCATACGACGTGTATCTACTTCGGCCTTCGTTGCGCAATCATGTTGACGGGAAACGTGATGCTGCTGGTTACAGCTCTGTCTCTTTCGCTTTATGTGTTTTAGAAAGAGACAGAGCATATGCGATACTCTAGTTCTACATAAAAAAAAATGTAATACACAATGACACGTGTACTCGTATTTGATAGCGGTTGATGACGTTGAATGAATTCTAAAAAATTAAATGATGTGGCGTTCTCATAATATGTTTTCGGGTAATTTTGTACGGGTTTTAAATCTCGCTGAACTTAAATAAAATATTTCACTAGAATATATACTTTTTTCATACATATCTTCAAGCCAAGTAGGGGTACAGAGTAGGCAGTGCAAAACTTCACGATCCTGAAAAACCTGTCACTTCCTTCACAATCATTACCCTTTTCATACAAACACGCCGGTTTCGGAGACTCTTGACACAACCCTCATATAATAACCGAGCCATCTGATCGTGGAATGACACACATATTTCACTTTTGACAGCATCATCAGGGCAGTACATCCAAAGAACTTTAGAAGTGATCTAAATCTAAAGAGCTTTAAAACTTAATTAAAGCTCTAGCACTAAATCTAAGCTAAAGAACTTTGCAACTTTTTGCTTTAGATTATAAAGCAAAAAGCAAGATAAAACTGAAGATCTTTTTAGTTCTTCTGAGGCTTTGAAAATTGAAACCGTTTGGCTAGTGCTAAATAAAGTGTAATGTGGAAAAGTACAAATATTAATTTAAAAAGTGTATACATACTTTTAATGGTATAGCCCTGGTCTGAAAGTGATATTTAAAGAGTTATCCCAAATATAAAGATAGCCACAAGAGCTCGGTAAAAAGAATTTCAACCATTATTGTAATTTGAATATCTTTACTGTGCAATAATTTGTAGATAACGTTCACGATGCAGCATATGAATCATAAAATTAACATTGAATTTATGTTACCACGTCATTGTATCACTCATTTAGTTTTTTATGACATTAAATTGTATAAACAAAAGTATAGCCTCAGGATAAGCAATAACACTACGTACAGAAGACGCACTGATGTGCGTAAGCAAATAGGCTCATGCAGGCTCATAAAGTGCTTTTTATTTGAATATATATTTTTTTAATATACAAACAAAAAAAATATTTTTATTTGAAACTAGCTATTCCTATTACTTCGTTCCGCCCGTTCAGTTGGTATGTGGTTTGTCCTAGTTTCCTCGCTGTTGAAGGGGATGAAATCTGTAGCCTTCTTCCGATTCTAAGATACTTCCCTATCAGTTTTCAGCCTATTCGGTTTAGCCGTTCTTGAGTTATGAATAGTGTGGCTAACACGACTTTCTTTTATATATAGATTAATTTTTAAGCGACACATTTTGTTAACTGGAAATTAAATATGTGTAAGTATTGAGTTTTTGTGCAAAAAATGATGCAGAAAAAACGATAATCGGTCCCAACAGCGCACTACTTTTATTAAACTTATTTGAACTTGTACGAGTATCTGAAGCTTTAAGGTCTCAGCACACGTATCAACTCGGAAAGGGATCTTACCGTATCGCCTTTCGCCTCGCCGTCAACCAGGCGTCAACTTAACGTATGCACGTAACCAAACAGTATCAGCAGCTTCTGTACATCAACTAGGCTACGGCTACAGGACACCGCGCCTATGGTTCGGCTATTTCGTTACGATTCTGATTAGTGTGTGTTGGAGTATGGAGTTTCATACAAACAATAAAGAACGGCTCGAGGCCATTCGGTGACGATCCCTTTCCGAGTTGATATGTGTGCTCAGACCCTTACATTCTCTGCTGCCTGCTTCCGTGTAAATAAAACAAAACGGCGAATGTATTTCCTAAAACAGTAATGTGAATGGAGTATGTAAACATTTAAAGATTGTTATCATCTCTCACGTCGCCCTGTCGCCATCTTGGAAGTTGAAATCGACATACAAGCATTTCGCGAAAGTGCATTTTCTGCCCGAGGCGGCGCGGGCGGGACTGGTGGCGTTTAACATGACAATTCCTGCGTCCCCCGGGCCAAAGTCGTGACACTACGCCGCTAAAAGATATTTCGATTCTGTATCATTTGTATTCAATTTTCTTTTTTTCTATTACTCAAATTAAATGTTCTACATTTTTTTTTAAATTTGGAAAAAAAAATTCTAATCTTATATAGATAGTAATAGTAAATAATGATTATGTATATGTATTACCTGACTTGTGGCGCTCTTTGGGGGAGGCCTAAGTCCAGCAGTGGATGTCTTCCGGCTGATGATGATGTATTACTAGTTGCGCCCGCGGCGTTACCTGCGTGGTTAACGATCACACAGGAACATTTATTCGCGATACAAACTATCCTATCTGTTAATCTAAGTTACCTTCTATGTGTGTGCCAAATGTTACGAAAATTGGTTTAACATTTTTTTCCTTGAAGGAAATATATCCGTAATAGACAATTAAACATACAATCTTTGGCATTTATAATATAACTATAGTCGTTCATTTTCTATTTATAACTCAAACATTTTATGTAATCATGACCAACGTTTCGTTACTTTTACAACCAATCGTTATACTCATGGATTACGGTTCGTTGATTAAGGGAACCGAGCATAAATAGAAGGGCATAATACAGCTCGTCATCAAAGACAATATCAAAGTAGATAAACACTAAAGCATGTTAAATTATGTTCGTCCCTTGCCTCAATACAAACACCAATGTAGTTGCCAAGAGTGAAGTGTCCACAAAGCTGCTCAAATGTATAATACCATGTTTGACTTGGGAGTGTCTATCTACAGCAATATGTTTGTTAGATTCATGCGAAGGGACTTGTCTACTCATTAGGAGTGAATGTTATCTGATACTAGCTATGCCGGAATACGGTGTCCAGTTTGATTTTTATATATGTTCCTTCTCCTGACAAAAAAATAAAACAAGAAAAGAATATGCGAAATTGGTCCATTGGTCCAAAGACAAGAAGAATTTAATAGAAGAAGGCGTTACTTTGCGGAAATCCATACTTAAATCTAAATAAAACTATTGAATTTGCAATTTTTGCCAAAAATTTTTTGGCGGAAAATTGAAAATTAAATAGTTTTATTTAGATACAAGAAGAAATAATAAAGTATTTCTAATATGATTGGTTGCCGGGAGTTTGTTTTGCCGTTTCTTCTACTGTCTGGCTAGGTTTGGAAACGGAGATAGTTTACGGTAGATAGGGATAAATTAATTTACATTCTAATAATTGTTTGTTTTAATTATCATATAATCAATGCAAAAAACAGCGTGGAAATAGTAAGTAAATAATTAAAATAACTGATTTGATTAATACCTTTTAAAATATTTGCACACAACAAGTTGGTTGAATATGTAGGAACGCTTGAATAATTTTGTAACATCTTTGTAACACTCATATTCCGCAAATAAATATCTTTTTTCTTTCTTTCTCCTCATTTTTGTCTGTTAGAATAGACCGTCTGCCTTCCGCCAAGCAGCTCGTATGTGAGTATAGACTTAACTGGTCATAACTAGTAGCACTATGGCAGAGAGTGCAGCATCTTGCTTGAGAATTCACCGCTTTGCCTATTCCTGTCCCCATAGTGACAATGTCTGACATTATGTTCCCATCTAGAGACTTGAAAACAACCTAGCACCTTGACCATAGGACGCACCTATAACATCAATGGTGTCTAGGCCACGATTGTCTCTTTCCATCGAGATGCATTTTTGCTTGGTATTTGATGTGTCACGTATAAAAAGGTCAGCAGTCTATACCAACGGCTTGGTTTTCACAATAATATGCTATTACTTTTTTATATTGATTGAAGATAAAAGCAGAAAGAAGCACTTGGCTTCTACTTAAACAATTTAAGAAGCTTTTGTATGGGATCAGTAGGGTAACCATTGAATCTCGATATCTTGCGAATTGGAAATTGGAATCGTATATGTCATTTTAGGTATTTTTTAGCCAAGTCTAGCTAATTACTAACATTTAGTTACAAAATAAATTCAACGAATTCAATATAATAATTTATTGTTTACTATTAACTAACCTAAAATACAATTCCAATTTCCAAAGTAACCCTACAGAAGGCAAAATTATAGATTTTCTGATGGTAAGGCATGCCCTGTAAATACTCAAATTGTTAATGGTTCGTCCGACCAGTGGCCGAGTTGCTAAGCCTCTTGTGTGAATAAGTTACCAGCTGCCTTAGTTAGTTCCCAGACCGGAACAAACTTGGAACTATGGACGGAACTTACCAAGTATGAAAATTACACTACAAACAGTGAAACATTTTTTTTTCTCATTTTTAATCCTTTTTGTTGGCTGAGCATACATTTTCAGATTTTTTTTTTGTACTCATATAAATCATTTTTATTTATTTATTTCACTGATGATTTTGGAATCATTTCAAACTCCGGACACGTTTCACAATATCTTATATAAAATATATATAATCATACATAATATATAATCTTGTATAATAAATCTCTATTTCTATGGTATCCCACTACACGTGAACGAGTAGAACAATTTTGTTAATTTTTTGTTGCATTTATCACCGTCAGAAGAAGGTTCTTATGAAAGAAAAAGAAATACCGGAACGTTAGCAAATTTAAGAAATCAATGTTCACATTAAGACAGAATAACGTTTGTCGGGTCAGCTAGTTGTTCGATATACATTATTTATATTACATTGCGTTATACATTCTAACAGTAATGTGTAGTGAAAGGCAGTTTTAGAAATGAGAACACTTCTTAGTCATCAGTCTGCATTTATCTGTACTCACAATAAAACCGTAGCAGTGAAATCTGTACATTGCATAGGTAACTTTAGATCAGACGTTACCAAACTTTTTCGTCTGACGCCCACTTGGAATGTTTTTCAATGTTTGATACCAAATATTTAATATCTTAAGATATGAATATCGTTGTAAATGTTTTCAAAAAATAATATGTTTTTTAGTTTATGTTTATGTTAATGTTATTTTATACTTATACAATAAAATAGGATTTAATAAATATGAACTAATAAAATGGATGTTGTTTGGTAGGACATTATTTAATTCAGTAAAATATGGTAGTCGAAGTTTAAAATAATCTATCGCCTCCTTAAACCACATAAGCGCCCCCATTTTTTTCTAGATCCCTTACACTTTGAGAAACACTACTTGAGAGACGTGTGTTTGGTTTTAATTTATTAAAAAAACGTTACAACAAATGTATAATTTGTTTATCTCATTTGATCAATCTAAGAATAATGTTCTTAGATAATATATTTTTAGTAATTTTTATAGTAATAACTCTGTTGCGCACTAACTAAACATGTTATAAGTGTATGCTATCTTTTTCCAATTGAACTAATAGAAAAGAGATGAAACGTTTTAAACATATCATATTATTCTGGACATGTCAACTTGTGACGTTTGTAATCAACGTTTTCCGAGGAATAGATTAACACCCGTATTCAAGAAGCTTACTTGGCTAAGTTATGAAAAGACGCTTCGCAAACTACGACATTTCTCATATCAAACTATCCAATTCATGAACAATACTTTGAAGTTTGAACTGATTGATTGAACGAAGTATTGTTCATGAATTGCTTGACGTAAGAAACGCATAGCTAAATGTGGTACTTCGCATAGCGTGTTTTCATTACTTAGCTAAGTAAGCTTCTCGAATACGGGTGTTAGTCTGTAGAAATTTCATTTAAAAACTGTCTGACAGAACTAAACGTATGAACTCTTTCTATTAGGTACTAACGTTGAAAGAAATAGGTAGCGATAACTTAAAGTTAGTGAGTGCGCAAAAAAATACCATCATTGCTTATCAATGGTTACTATACCGTTGCTGAATATCTGTCGGATAAGAGTGCTTGGGATTAATTGCTCCTCATACCGATCTCTTACTAGTAATGATGTGTGATGTAATACTAATAAGTTTGTATAGAATAAGGAAAAAAGACAAGCCCGCTGAGTTTCTTGCCGGATCTTCTCAGTGTGTCAGCCGCGTCCCGATCCGGTGGTAGATTTATTATTGTATAGACTCGTCACAGGTGCCTCTTGTTCTATAATCTATTCTATAACGAGGACTGTCTCGGCGGTGATAACGTCTAATAAAGGGTATATTTTTTGTCAGCCGCGTCATTCTTTCGCGACTGTGTTTGCATAATTGAATATCTCTGTTCAGCAGTCTCGTCACGCGCGCCTCCACCCAACTTGCCATCCTTAATTACCCTGCGTATTATTTGCCAATTAAAGTAAATTCTCATAGCGGACGTGATGGGAAAGAGGAATTATTTCGGAACTATCGTGGAGATTTTCACTTGCGCCCTTTCTCGTTTATTTTGTGTGGTATTATGGATAATAAGATTTTGATGATTGTGATCCATCTCTTTACTGACTTGTATGTCGAGGGGTTGGTGTTAGCTGAATTTCACCTTCCAATAGGCTCGGGTTGGATTCCCCTCGAGAGCAAGCATTTATGATAATCTATATAATATTAATACGTGATGCCAAAACTTTGGACCCCTTTTTACGAAAATTGCGTGAACGGAGGAGCATGAAATTAAGCACACTGTTAGTTTATGTATAGGAGAAGTGCAAAACGCTAATATTTTTCAATAATAATGCTTATAAAGTGCATTAAATTAATAAATGAAACATTACCCACACTACCATGCATTTGACATACACAAACAAATATACTGATAATAACAACAAAAGATCACAGATGGTGCACTAACTATTCATAAAGCTTAGTAGTTGGTCTTGAGTAAGGAAGATGGCGTTCTTATCAACAAGACATTAAAATGTATTATTACGTGCGACCACTAGTTATTACAATAACTTAAAATAGTTATTTGTTTAGCCCTAGGTTTATGTAATAAGTAAAAGTAGTAGACCTTTGGAAAATTTATATATAAGTATGTTGAAAAAATCAAAATAAAGTTGTAGGTATCATTTGTGCCAACTATGATTAGTGTGCAAATAATTTGGAATTTATTTATTAACCAAATATGTGTTAAGACATTGTTGTAAAGCATCAAGCAAGCAAGCCAACATTTTTAAGCATCCCAACATATGTCCCAGCATCCCCTGTTGTACCTTGTAGTGTGCAAATATTTGACTAATATTTATATAAAATACAAATATTTATATACATTTTAATATTTAAATCAATATATTTTTTATATTTATTACAAGCTTCATAATTTATTACAAGTTTAAGTATAGATTAATAACGATTATAGCAAAAAAGGTTGTCATTCATTTTTAAGCAATTTGCTTTCAAAACGTCCTAGTTTTATTTTTATTTGCACATTTTATATGTTTTATGAGCAGTGTCTGAATATAATCATAATGGACTAATCAATTCTAAAAATAAATCATATGACGTAGGTAAAGTTTAAAACATTCAGTTAAACATATACTTAAAACGATTATAATAGTTGGCTGTAGTGTTTCTGAAATAAGTTTTTAAATTAAAATAATATTTTAATATTAAACATTATTTAAATAGCCGTCTCTAAAAGTCTTTGGTATTCAAGGCCATTCATAGCGTGCAGAAATCGAGTTCCCGGTCAAACCAGGAATGGTGAGTCCGTTCCCGACTACTCGTCTGGAATGCGTGCAAAATAAACGAGTATAACTGGTTTCCTCGCGCACTGCGGGCTTTGTCCACTAGATGCTTGATGAATAACTACGACTAGATTATGCAAGGATAAAAAAACGCGACTAAATTTGATAATTAGAACGTTTTATTTTTTTTCAAGTTTGTATCGTGAAACGTTAATTTCGATCTTGTAATGGAATAATTAATAAAATTACACCAGCTGCTACAATTTTAAAACTGGTATATATATCTTAAGAAGATGATTTTGTATAGATAGGTCAGCAACGCTGTAACTTATGCTACTTTTAATGTTAATAGACAATCACGCATTTTATTTAACATATTTTATTCAAATACATACGCTCCGTTATAAATTAATACATTAATCCGTTTCACTCTTAAATGAAAATCTCTTAAATCCTTCCTACCGTGATTCGTGACAGCCCTTCTTTACCTACTTTTAAGAAAAGATTGAAGGAACATTACTTATCGTTGACACAATAACATACTCATATATTATCCTACTAAGATATTTTAATAATTATAATTGTACCTGTTTTTTATTTACACACTTTTTTAGTATATTTTTATTTATTCGTTCTAAGTATAGCTATAGTTAATTGTTTTGTACACGATGCCTTCCATTTTATTTTCACAGCTTAATTTTTGTTTGAGTTGGCTGGAAGAAATTTCTTTAGTTAGAGATAAGCTCGCCTTTTGTGCATTTTTAACTTCTCGTGTATTTTGTGTATTTTAATTTTTGTGTGCAATAAAGTGTTAAATAAATAAATAAATAAATAAATGTTTGTGATTATTTTTGTCCAAGTGCTGGCTGGAAGTATATATATAACTTTCTATAATTTCTATAATTACATTTGGTATAAGTGTGTACCGTATATTTATATTGTAACAATCGTGAATCTCAGAAATGTGTATCGAACGACATGAGTCAGCATTAACAACACAGTATACTTTTATCTTTCTTGGAATAAAAATAATAATCAGTTTTACACATTGTACTTAAAACTAGGTTGAACCGGTTCGATATTAGTTTGGGAACAGTTTTTATGTCGTTTGCATTTAATCTTTAACACCGAATGTCGTGTAGCTACTTACTTGAATAGTATTCTATCTCATTCGCACACGCATTGCGGTTTTTCGTTGCTTTTGGCAAACACACGCATCTCAATGTGATCTTGACCTTTTAGCACTTTTAAATTATTAAGGTTTTCCACTATCTTTGCTGATGTAATGTAATTAATGGTAAGTTTTTTATGATATTGGAAGGCAAACAAGCTGACGGATTTCCTGATGGTAAGAAATTGAGACACCAAAGGTGGTAATGGTAAGTTGCCAACCTGAGCCCAGGATGTTAGGCCTCGAGGAAAAGAAAGTTTACCTGCTACCTTACCCTCCGAATCGGAACACGTCATGACGTTATGGTGGCAAGAATAAATAAGGGGGTGGTACCAATCCGGGCGAGTAGCTGCGAAACTCTACCACTTAGTGAGATGTCACGGTGATAGTGACGGTAAGCCTATGCTCGCCTTTTATGAGCTGCCTGGCAAGAAGGCCGATGATCTATTCTGCAAAGAAGCCCGGACCGAGACGGTAACTCGGTTAAGAATTTCCGCATTCGCATTCGCATTGTCTATCATTTTTGTTAATATATCATTTGTCATTCTTTCCCATAATTGAACCAACGGTAATGTCATTTCGATTTTTACACTAACACATTCTTTCGATACCACTCTTTCTCGGATCTCACTGTTGAGATAGAGAATGCACAGATTTTATTTGTCGTTCTCGTAAGTAAGTAAATATAGTATAATAAGTAAGCCCCCACTATAAACGCTGTGGTCGATAGCACATATCTGTCGACATACTCCAAAAGGTGGGAAGATAAATGACTTTACTAAAACACTTGCAAATTAGTTGCAATAAATTTGTGAGCACCTGAGTTTTGTGACAATTTTAGATTAGACTAGAATGGGGTCTATAATGTGAGGTGAGAAGAAATAGAGTGTTGAGTAGTCTGAGAGGGGATAGGATGAGATGGAAATTTATTATTTAAATATATACGATATTGTTTAAATATTACTTACAAAATGGTAATAAAGTAAAGATGCTTTATGCCCTAAAACAATATCATATTTAATACGACAACTCTGGGACAAAGCCAAAAGATGTAATGACTCAAATATCTCCATAAACCTGTCTGTTATTTAACGGACAGTTTTATAAGCGCTCATACTTAATCTTGTGCACTGTATATCGTAGTATACCGGACGGTATTTTATTTCTTTCGCACTTGCATTACTCTTTCGCCGTCGGACTATCACATCTCGATGCAATCTTGTCCCTTTGTAGGATTGCTTGCTTTTTTCCTCTACGTTTGCTGATTTATAATAACTAGTGTTCGTCCAGGGACTGAAATCTATACATTCGACATCTTTGTGTAAAACATACAACTACTAGCTGTTAGCACGCGATTTTATCTACGTAGAATAGTTACGATTTTCATATAAATTTTATCTCCTGTTATAGTCCTTTGGAATTGATTTAAAAATTCAGCCCGGATCTTTAGCTATAAGCATATCATATTTCATTAAAATCGGTTCAAAAGTTTGAGTCGTGAAAGAGCAACACAACAAAAAAGTTAGGTTTTCGGAGTTGGGAGCAAAACCTGATTAACTTTTAACTTTTTATGACTACTGTCTGAGTGTTCAGGGATATAATGTATACAACAGTTTGTCCAAATACTTTGTAATTTGATCACCTCGTTGGTCGAGTGGTTAGCGTACACGTCTAACTACACTGACCGACCGTGAGGCTCGGGTTCGATTCCCGACAGAGGCAGTCATTTGTGATGAATATTTAGATGTCCTCCCTTCCGGTTCTGGGTGTTTATTAAATATATTTTGGTATTAATCTAAGTATCTATATGTATTAGAATCGTTGACTAACACACATCAAGCATATAATTTGCTTACTTTGGGGTTAAATTCAATTTGTGTAACTTGTCTAGAGATATTTATTATTATTAAATAAACGAGGTCGTAACAATGGACAAAAGCTATCATTTTAACGTACGCAATATCGTAATAGTATAATAGACTAGACCAGTCTGTTAAATATGTTAATATTCACTTACATACCACCAATAGAAAAGCTTGCCTTCGTCTCCGAAAACAAGGACGTAATGGGTTATTCATAATAAACATTTAGTTGTGTTTTTGTTGTCGGGATAGTAAATAGGCTATCGGGGCGACCATCGATCGATTCCATTAGTCGATGGAACTGTTTACTGTCGCTGATAATAAACAACCACCCCACCTCCACTCAGCTCAAGTTACTAGACACAAGAGTTGGCCATAATTACTATAATTCCTGGGGGTTGGGTCTGAGTGATTGCGATTTGTTTCCCAGCAAACAGACAAGCGACAAATGGTACACTATAATCATCCCCTAAAGGTGTATAATTTATATATTGTAGTTTGTGATGGTAAAAGTTTCGAAACTTGGTGGGATTACTATCTTTTTCCAAAGATACGTTTTTCCATAATTAATTATATCTCAAGCTTTTTATTATAGAGTTATATAGACAAATATCTTGTCCTAGTCATGAACGTTTCCTAATGTTCTGCCAGACTTTTT